>JASCZW010006465.1:30609-125121 GCA_034211315.2 Aedes japonicus | reverse complement strand
TGGACTATTGTGATGATTCTGTGAGATCTTGTCGAATCCAGTATGCGAAGCAGAGAAGCGATTTATTTCTTTAGAAAGATATCGAATGAAGTCAGAATAAGCCTTGCGACGAGTGGCTCCCAAGACAAAGAGGGAGAATCGAGGGATCTTCCGACGTTGTAAGCGCGTTTTTCACCTGCCTCCATTGGTCTTGCATTTGACGGCTGATGTTGGTGTTCATTTTTAGTCATCACCACTAGTTAGGACAATACATTCCGTTTAATTCGCATTACCTGTTGTTACCTAGTCAAGACAATTGTCACCTTTTGGGGAGGAACGCTCATTTAATTTTTACTTTGAATGCCTCATTACCAATGACTTGAATGAACACAATGATCTTCCATCGAAAGATTATGATTTTGCTTATTGAAAGGGTATAAATATTAATTGTGAAATAAATGTTTAGTTGTGCCTTTGGATGTTGAGGCAAATCGCTCCTAAGGCAGGGCCTGAAAAGTCTCCTGCTTGCTTCTTCAAAAGAATTCTCAGTACTTTTCAACAGGCGTATTTGATTTTGTAAACAAAGAGGAAAGTAGGAATCAAGCTTGTAAATTTTGAAAAGTCAGACCCCCTCGGAATGTAGCATCACCATGTGTTGATGTTATTACTTCTGTTGGTGGCCATTTAATTTAGAGGTTTAAAATTTAATGTTTTGAATCTGCTTTCCTCTTTATTCTAGAAACAAGTCTACGTCTGTTTGGAAAAGTACTCAAGTGGCAGGCATAGAACTAACACTACACCCTTGCCGAACGCTCAGGCCACATAATCTCCCGGCCTCTCAGCAGCTCGAATGATTGATAGGATACGCTTTTGAACGGAGACTTTTTTCCGCTACATTTTTGCCCGCTTATTCCTCACTGGGGTTTTATTTTCCTCGGGTCAGCTAGAACCGGTGCCTTGGCTGAGAAACGGTTCCAGTTGCATTTTCTGCCGGATTTGATCCATACGTTCAGACGGGTAATAAAATCATCCTCCTGTTCTTCTTGGGGACTAACTATTTCCGACTACTTGCAGCAGTCTTCCTAATCCCACCTTGTTAACGATCAGGTTTGCCCGGTTACAGCTGTTGTTATGAACTGACTACTGGGAGGAAAAAAACGGCTGAGACAGGTTTTGAAGACTGAAAGTAACCAATAAATGGTGAGTAATGGAACAGTACATAGTGCAACGCTGAAAAAAAACAAAGGCCACTTTTTCCATCCCTACATGTAGAGCGACATCATTCGGAGAGTAGCTCACAAAGCCTAACAAATTGATCGAAATGAATAGTCCATTTCCGCATCTCCCGGTAAAAAATGCACCACACCCCGCTCACCAATTTCGTTTGCGGAGGTGGCGATGATTGAATCATGTATCATGAAAACCCCTGTTCAAAAAATTAAAAGCATTAACGAGCAAACCGCACACTCTCAGCCGTTATTTTGTTTTTTGTTAAATTTATATGCTCAGCGTATCGGTGAAGTTGACGAAAAAAAAATCCTGCCGCAAAACGGAAATCGGTGAGTCGACATGGAAATAAATTTCGCTGGAATTTTTATTTCGCAGTCTGCCTGCACGGGATCGCATTGCGGTGTTTCTTCGTTCAGCCAGCTCCCGACCGCACCGCAAAAGTACGTGTACACGTGTGCAATATTGTGTTTTTGGTGAAAGTAATCTTTTCCATTAAGCCAACATGGTGGAGCAGCTTTTTTTTTCTATTCAAGGAAAAGCAGTTTTCCCATCACCTGTATTTGCGATGGGTAGCTGCATCGCAACGAGGTTATGCTTGATGAAGCACGCATTATTATATGGGAATTACTGGGAAGCTGCCGTGCATCTTTAAGCTTCAACATTTGCCTGACGGTGTTGGCCAGAGTTTCCGTTTGAAAATTGTGTTCTGGTTGCTTCGGATTTAATATTTTCCAACGTTGAGATGGAACATTGACTTCGTTGTAGCATGGTTAATCTCTAATAATCTATGCAGTGTACAAGTGTTCCTCTAACAAGCAATTTTGAAAAACGGTGGCTGGAAAGTACACGGCAAACTGAAAAGTCGGATTGGTGTCTTCATTAATGCTTTTCGGGAACAAATTACACGCATTTGAGAGAAAAACAAAGACGGTTCAAATACAAAACATTGAGTCGACTCCAGTAGTCTTCCTGGGCCACAGAAACATGGACTATGCTCGTCGAGGTGCTGCATGCTGTTTACAAATGGGAGACGGGAGCTGGAGGAATTGAATGTATCACGAATTTGCAAGAGAGATGTTCCAGTCACCGCAAAAATCGGTCGGCTACAGTCAACGCAA
The DNA here is from genome assembly GCA_034211315.2 of Aedes japonicus. NCBI lineage: Eukaryota > Metazoa > Arthropoda > Insecta > Diptera > Culicidae > Aedes > Aedes japonicus. Next base: position 122,794 of record JASCZW010006465.1, on the reverse strand, counting down.
AAGCTAAGAAAATAGCATCCAATTTTTAAAGTAATTTCGAACAATTCCAAAACAATTTTTTACAAATTGTGTTTTTAGTTATAATCACGTTTTACTCATTTTGCCTCGACAAATCTTGTCCGTTTTCTTGTTCTTCAATTTCAACGTTATTTCAGTATTTTTATTTAAGAAACAACTACCATTCCAACTGCTTGATGGACTGATGTTGGACTGGAATCACTAAATACTTAGAATGCAATTTTAATCTATGGGCTTCTGATCGCAGCAGAAGCTCCTGACCACGAACGGTTGGGCTTTGGTGAGCTGTCGCGTTTTTCCGGTATTTTATTGATGAGATGGTATCCACTATTATTGCTTTACTGACCCGGAGTCACACCTAGACTATCATTTGTGTGTTTGAATAGAACTAAAATCCGGTGTAAATGGATTTCGAGAAACGAGCTCGAGTGGTACTCGTTTTAGCTGGTTGTTGCCCCTGATTATCCAGGTCGGGTGCTTTCCATTTTTACATACTACATTGTTGCCGTTTTCCTAAGAGGAACGACAACCGAATTGTCGAAAAATACAGTCGACAATAATGACAACCTTGATCACAACCGGTGTAGGTAACGATTTCGTGGATGGTATGAGGAAGGCTGTTTTTTCAGTCATGCAAAGCAATTATACGCTTGGGCGTCCACCTTATTCCGATACATCTTTTGATTTGAACTTTTCGGTTATTCAGATTGCGCCGAATAGGTTAGGGTAAGTAAGTTTGACGTGCATTTTTCTTCCCGTTGTGTTTTCCGAGTCGTATAACACAATTACTATCGGAGTAATTCATGTTTGACTCTTAGCTGTATCGCCATCGTATGCCATTCTTGGCTCCAGCACAGCTGTGCCACATCTACCAAACTCGACTCCGGACTCAGGAAAATCTCTCCGGGACGCCCGGTATCATACCGCGCACACCGATGCTGACCTATCGATACTTTCTCTGCTGCATTTTTGATTATAGCAGAAATTGCTGTAGACTGCTGGGATCCCCATGAGTCTTGGGAAAAGATGTTTCCAATTTCAAAATAGGTCAGGCATGAGCATTTCCAGCCAGAATAGCAGCCCACGGTTGGACCCTACTCTCTCCGATCTGAATGATAATTTTGTCCATATGTTGGTTCTACTACACAAAATAACGTTCTTCCATTAAAAAAATTAAGGGTTATCTGAACTAATTTTCCTATAAGGCGTATTTAAAAATGTGGATTTTATTTTAATTTTGTTTTTACGCATAGGCGACTTATCTGATCAAAATGTCGTCCTAGAGAAAAATTGTAGGTAATGAAGTTTTCTTCTAGAAAAATACACGGAAACTAAAGAAGTCCAGAGGAAATTCATGCTTAGAAAGCCCCAGTGAAAAAACGTTGATTTTCTCGCCCTCTGGATCCTTCTAATTTTAATTTAAAAAAAGCTGAAGTTATGTCCTTAAAAGCTGTAGTTTGGAAAAGAGTTTAAGATGGTCACATCTTTAATTTTTTTCAAGATTTTTATGATTGCGAAAATGTTGAAAATGATATTGTTTTTATTGAAATATACCGAAGACTTGATTTTTATGCATTATTTTTTTAATTTAAAAGCATCCAAAACTTGACTCGTCAGCCTAAGCCGTTCTCAAGTTATTGCAAAGATTTTAATAACAGATATGTTCACAACCGAATGTATTTTTCATAATAGATTGTTAGAAAACAGGCAATTTTTTCTCCAGCACTGGTGGCAATCAGGCTTACCCGTTGCACCAACCGACGCGATGGAAAAGAATCAAGTTGGATTGCTAACTTTGGATATAGTGTGTGTTTCGAGATGGAGTTTTGTTTCCAGGGAGAGAAGAAGCAGTATTTCAAAAGCGAGAAAGCTTATGAAAGATAAAGTGAATTGATGAGGTGAAGAACTTCGTAGCACTTTGTCTATCGCGCTTTGTTGACTTTGTTACCTATCTTCATTTCAAATGTATGGCAGACTCCATTGTATTGAAATCGTACCCATAAGAAAATCTCTTCCGGGCTGAGTATAAATATAAGTTTACTGACTGCTGTCTTCTCAACAAAAAGGCCAAAAGAGGTGTACGTCGTTCAACTTGACTTAGCCTAATGCCGTCAACGATCAGTTTCTTCTATCTGATATTCTGTTTTAAGGCTTTTGCCAGCTGTAGTAGCTCCTTACACAACACAAAAAGTTTACTAAACTCAAACTAAAAATAAAACTGCTTTGAAGCACTTGAAGAGATTTTCATAAATGATTTCCATGCGCCCATTTGATAATGAAAAACTATTACAATTTTCTCTACACGAGATTTTTTTTTTGCTTTGTGTTTAGAGTTAGCCATTTGAACAATAAACAATCGCATAAGACTCAAATACTTGCATTAAAATTTAACCAATAACAACATTTTTCAATACGGTCGTTTTACAACAATCAGAATAATAGTTTACATGTTTTTTTTTAAGTTCCCAGGAAATTTTGGGTTTTTATATGAAAGAAATGTTATTTGAGTTGAAACTTACATTTGGACAAAAATTTCATTACAACCGGGAAACTGTCCAGGCAAAATCAATATATTTTTTAGCATTTTCTGGCTGGAAATGCTCGTATGTTTCGTTCGTGTCGTATGGACGGCAAATGACCAGTTCATATACACTTAAATAAAGACTATTAACTATCTAACGTGTATTTATATCACCTTTATGTGTACTGCTGAAAAATTCCAGGAAGAAGTCCTGAAGAATGTGATCTTTTCAGTGGAATACCTGTAGAGTAGAAAATAAGAAGAAGAAGATTAGCAGTAGTTCCAAAATTTCAATTCCAACTACCTCTGTTGCTTGTGCCGATGCAGATACTTACGCGTATTTCTTCTACGATCTTGCAGACGTCTTCGGTGTCGTGTATTGCTAAAAACTCAGCCTGAAGGTTGTTCAGTCTTTTCGAGTCTACAAATCGTTGCTGCCATCCGGAGGTGAGATATGGTCTCGTCGATGCATCAACTCGACCCACTCACTGGCTCTTGACATGCACGAGACCAGATGGATTTTTCGACTTCCGCTGTCCTGACTGCCAGGTGTTTTCATCGTTCGCCAGGTGCGCTTTCACTCGTTTGGCCGATTGAAACGGCCTCCCGGCCAAGCGCACGCGGCGATGTGCATTCCACTTTTCCTTCGGTCTTCCTCCTTTCGATGCTCTAATTGTTGTCTAATAGTGCCAAGATTGTTGTAGACGGGCGAATTCGGCGTTCTAGGGAGTGCCGCACGATGTCCGTTTTAGAGAAATTCGAGCTTGGGGTGCTGCCAGTCTTTGAACGCGCACACATCACGAACTGTTTTTGCCATCACGGTTAGAGTTCGATCTGATAGAGCTGTCAAATTTTGTCTGGTGACTCATGGATTACTATGATTTGTATTGCTGCATGGGTAGTTTCGTCAATGCCGGTAAGCCATGAAAAATCGGCAATTTTTGACCAGAGTACTAATGCGAAACGTTAATATAAAAAAAATAAAGTTTGATTTGTTTATTTATCTATTATTTCGTCAAACTAACGAAGACTATTACATTCACATAAAAAAATCTTTTATTTTTAACTTTCCTTTGCTATAGTACAGATTAGCGAAAAAACATGTTTATGTATATAACAAAACATAGGTTAAGTAGAGATGGCTTTCATATATTTTTTATAGTTTGTGTGATTTCGTATAATGTTGAGATACTGCACTCAAGTTTTGCCTCGACATAGTTAAATCAATAGTTTCACAGGTGTTGATTATATGTAGCCCTAATTTGATTTAATGGCTCATATTTGGCATAGTTCGTTCGAAAATGATTCGTTATGAATAAGTTCCTACTTCTAAGTTGTCACGAAGGAATATAAGTTAAGTTTTGATAAAATTTAAGTTGAATCAATCCTCTGCGAAAACAATATCGTAAACGTTTAAAAACGTTTTAAAACGTTAAAGGTGACCTGTTTCAGCGAGAGAAAATCATAAGTATTTTAATTATTTGATAGGGATAATCTCCGGAAAAAAACACATACCTTTAATATGGTGCAAAGAAATTCTCGAAATATTTTGTAAATTTTGAGGTCTTATCAAATTTGATAACAGGACTTCAGACCCTTCCTCTCCAGAATAAGAGCAAAGATAATCTTAGCTCACTTTGTGAATTGCTTTCAAAATCAGCGTGGTATGCAGCCAAACATTGAAAGTAAAAAAAAACAATATTAGTTTGATCATCTTTGAGCAAATGCTGAGAACCAACTGGTTCTCCAGAAGAAAACAAAAGCAAAAATGTACTGTTTATTTTTTTAAGAATAGTCAATCCCTCTTGGAAACGTAGTCGTGATCCAAAATAAGGAACTTTTATCCAAAATAAGGAACTTCTAAGGAGACAAAGTGGAAGCTTTAAAAGAACGGAAAAAACCTGTCAGCGGAAAAAGAAGTGTCAGCAAAATTGTAAATAGTCAATCAGGATGAACTCCTGAACATTCCTCCTGAAGTTCATCAACTCCTCGAAGTCTCAAGTGAAAAATCCAAATTCAAAATTTGTTTTTCGTTGAGAAAGGACTCAAAATGCATAAAACATAGAGAACTGATCTTATTTTGATTGTTTGTTTATGATAATATCGATTTTCTCATAGAAATTTTTTTGTTTCAGATAATGCCAAATATTTTCATCCACTTTCAAATATGGACATTGATCAAACGTTTCATTCGCCCAAAATATGTCGAATTTGGGCTCAATCAGATCTGGCTAACGTTGCGTCAGATTAATTAACGGAGCAGTAGATTCAATTGCTAGGGAAGCTTCATTATAGTGTTTTTATTCCTGATATATAACCCGTTCTTGCATCCAAATTATATTCGAATTAAAAAAATGTACTCTTAAATTTTAACGTAGGACTACGTTTCTCTTTTCTATACCAGGTGTCATTTCATAATCTTGAAAATGAACGCGTACGCTTAAGTGAAAGGTTTTTGAACGTTAATAATTCTCGTTCGACTGAACAGAATGATTCCGTTCAAACACATTTGATTGAGAAAAAACCAACAAATATTTTGCATTAATTTTTTATCAAGCGATGCTTGTATGCACTTAAAAATAAAATACTTTTGCTCCCATACAAATCTGCATATTAAAGGTTGAAAATATGGTTTCCCTTTCGGGTCATCAAAAACAGGTATCAAATGGTACTAATTGTCTAATTCTTTTTAATTCAATAATTTACATTCCCCGTTAAATACTGTAATAGCCACACCCTCAGCTTGCAAAATAAAGACCATGTCTGATTGAGCTCATACTTTGCAGAGGGTCATATTTCGGAGTTAATGAAACATATGAGCAATGTCGTTTTTTAATTCAATGGAAATGTTTTCTCCATACATTCAATTAGCACCTCAATATTCATGAGTAAAACAAACCGTCGCAGCTGTTGCTGAATGCAAACAACGGATTCGATTCACCGTTTGGGTTGGATGCTACTGATACTTTAAGGTCAAACATCACCCTCGAATTCCCATGACATACGATGACATTATGCCAGGAATCTCATTATATTTGTTTCGGAAATAGCCAGGTGTTGCTCCACGAATACTCGCATTTGGATTTATTTTTTTCCATGCGTGATCGCTTGTAATAAATTCTTCACTGTCATTTCTGGCTGTCCATATGTTTATTGATTACAGCATGATTGTGATGTTTCGGGAAAAATATTCTTCCGCGTACAGGTAAACATGTTCCAGCTATTTTATTATTGCTGTTGCTATCCCGGTTTTGCTTATTTATCTTATTCACCTTTCAGAAGCAATAAATCGCGAAAACGTCTTCCTTTCGGCCTAGTTCTATTTCGCAAACACCGAAGACAGGGTAGAAGAATATACTTTCAAGCATGTCACGTGCCAGCGAAGACAATGCTTCGAGAATTTCGTTTTTTGCTCTGTTTCTGTGATCCCGCAAAGTAAGGTTCGTATTCCGCAGCGAAATTTGCATTCAAATGATGATTCCCGGAAAACCTTAAAGTTGTTGTCAGAATATGTATACATTACAATGAAAAAGAACCCCAACAACGATGGACCAGTTCGCGCTTGCGACACATTTAATTATCTACGTAGAGGTGATCCCATTCATAATTCTTGGAATTGTAAATAGCCCTGCTAATAATTTGCGAGAAGCTTTAATTACCATAATTATTAAACATATTTCCTGTGGGGCGATTAACGATGGGGACCATTGCATAACAGTTAATGTGGGAAATGAGTCCGATAAATTTGTTTATGTGTGCGTTTGCATTTCGTTGCTGGCTTGTGTTGTCGACAGGATATTATGCAGGACGTGATGGATGAGTATTAACGCCCTAACCGATACAAGATGATAATAATTTCGAGAGGAACTCAGAGCGCTTAAGTGGAAATCGTGCGATGGCTCAGATAGACAGATAATGGAAATTACATAAACGCGCGCTCGTCATCGCCAATGACTGCAGGACATATGCCCAAACCAACCATCAAACTGTGTATCATGAGGCAGGCGGGATGCGTTATAGTAAAAGCGTATTATAATAATCGTCATCCTTCCAGTCAACCGCAATAAATTGAGAGCACGTGTTATTCTTATGCATGCCCTCAGTGCAAAGCTGAATTTGCACAGCGCTCGTTACGATTATTAACAATAATCGCCTGCACTAATGATTATTGGCTCTCTCCGTCAAACGTTAATGGTAGCAATGTGAGAACATGAAATTTAATTCGGACCCAGTGGAAGGCTTATTAAAGCCATGCAGTAACAGCTGGAGGTACAAATACATGACGATCGAACATAGAAAAAATAGTATTATTGATTTCTGCACTGAAATGCATTCGTACATTTTACAATACTTCGATCATTATATCACATACTCAATTGAAGTTCAAATGTTGAAGGCTTGAGACTGACGCTAATGTACGCATTCGATGTTTAATTGAATCAACAAGCTTAAAATTCTGGTTAATTTGATATTGCATTGGAAACCCATGACGATGACAATGAATGCGGTTTTTAGTATGCGAAAAATTCGTATGTTTAAAAAAAGAAAGGCGTAAAACCGTGTTCCTACTATTTTGTTCCATAAATTATATACATTTCAGTGACATTCAAGTTAATTGTAAAATAAGCCTTGATAACAGATAATGTTCGTGCATTTAGAGGACAAATATTGAAGTTGCACAATACCAAATAAAATTTAGAAGTAGACTTGCCAGAGCTTCGGGAAGATAATTTTAGGAATTCACTTCCTGGATTAGAGTTCATCGAAAAAAAAAAATTCTCAGAAGTATTGGAAGCATGTAGTTGAACTACTTGCAAGAGCAACCTCCAATAATTCAAGACCAACCATTACCGAAGTTCAAAATCATACTTCTCAGAATTTCTGGAAAGGACTTCCCCGAAAATCAGGAGAGGACTTATCAGAGCTGCAGGAAGAAGTTTCAAAGAATTTTTTTTAAATTTGGAACTTTCTATAGGATTTGGAGTACTTTCCAGAATTCAAGATTGAACTTCCAGGAAACTGTCAGGAAAAAAAATCCCCGAATTTCTGACGGGAACTAACCAGGACGGGCACTATCTATAAGTTGTGAAAAAAATTAGGAACAAACTTCCTTAAGACGATACGTCATGGAAGTTCAGGAGAGATCTTCTTTGAAGTTCAGGAAAGGGCTTCCCAGAAGTTCCGTAAGAAACTTCTCAAACGGTTAGTTGAAACTTCTCGAAAGCTCCAGCTTTTCCAAATCTCAAAAAAGCACATTTCAGAATTTCAGATTGAGGATCTCTCAAAGTTTAGGAAGAAACCTTTCCAAAAATCAGAATGAAACTCAACAGGAGCATTGGGGGTACTTCCTTCTAATTTCAGCAAAAAATTCCAGCAATAGTTCAGAGTCAAACTTCCTCGAAGTTCTGGAGAAAACTTCCCAAAATTTCAGAAGAGGACTTCTCAAAAGTTCAAGAAGAAACTTAAAGAACAAATTTGAGGGAATTTTCCTAAAAATTGTGGGGAGGACTTCCCCAAAGTGTCAATAAAAATTTGCCTCGCAATTCCGGACCAATCAGAAGTTTAGAAAGAATAAGCTCAGGAAGAAACTTCCTCGAATTTCAGGAAGAAACTTACCAGAGAGGGCACTACCTGTAAGATCAAGAAAGAATTAGTCAAAAAAGTCGGGAAAGAGCTCTTCAGAAGTTCAAGAGAGGACTTCTCAGAAGTCCCGAAGGAGACTTCCCAAAAGTTTAGTTGGAACTACCCAGGAGTGCCAGATAGCTTTCATGAAGTCCAGAATTTCAGAATGAGAATTTCTCGAAGTTCAGGAAATCCCAGAAGTTCAGATGGATACTTTTGATAAAACCAGGAAGAAACTTTCCAGAACTATACTGCCGTTCTAAGCATAATTGTCTCATGTTGGAAAAGTTGTAGTTGTAGTTGTAGTTGTGGGAGACGGTATTGGGACCAGAACCGTAAACGAGACAGAACGGGACCTGGAAACAAAGTGAATCTTAGGGAGAAGGTGAACGGAGTGAGAAATAAGCTGATGACTGTGTAAATAGAAGAATATGCCGAAGGTGATGAAAAAAATGTAACTAAAATGTTTTAAACTTGTTGTGTTTTATAGTTATGCTATCAGTTGAGCTAAAGTACATGAATGAAAAGTGTTATAAGATGAATTGCTGCAATTTTCAAGCATTTTTCCCTACAGGACATTACGCTCTTTATCTGCTGCATTTCCGGGGAGGTTATTCTGTGGTTTCTATGCATTGCTGGTTCCAATTTTGTCAAACAACAGGCTGTGCATTATCTCACAAACACAATTACAGTAACTGAACCACTTCTGCGCCACCTGTGTGCACCTCATTGGTATGTGTTCGTCTTATTTTAGCGATTTTCCTATTCATCGCCAGCAACCCTGTTGTGTTCAGAAATAAATTGACAGCGTTATCTTGATTAGCAGTTGACTGGCACGGGATTTGGCCACTGTATTCTGTTTATCTGTTCGGTTAGACGCCTTCTTTACCTTGAAAATATAGAGTCCGGCCCACTTCATTGGCTGCTGGACGAACCAAACGGAAGAATTAACCTTCTTGGCGACGTCCCGAATCGAATGGTTCGGATTGCGCGTAAAGTAATCAGCTTCCCTGCGTTCATAGAGTCGGTCGTCTTCGCTTTCCCCGCTGGTTGTCCATGAACTGTTACCACGGAAAACAGTCGAATTGTCGATTCCCAACCGTTTCGTGATCAACCTGTTGGAGGCCTGGATTTTCCACGACCGCGCCCATAATTTTTTGTCTAAGCACTTCTTGCTTGGATGCCATCTGAATAACTACTTGACAGATTGTGATGAGATTTTGCACATGTGAAAATCTAAACTAATTTTACCCTTACAATGATAAGTTATACACAAAAGAAGGTATTGCGTTTTCTTGGAGTATAATATTAAGGTGAAAGTGTTTCTTTAAATGAAATGAAGCTTGGTGGTAAGTGCATTTCAGATGATATCAGAAATATACGCACTTAACAAAAAATGCAATGGAGTTCATGGAACTTCTCAGTAAAGACGACTCATACGTGTTTAAAGCAATCAATTTTTGAACAACAAAAAAGATACAGCACCTAAAAATAAATTCTTAAAAAAGAACAAAAAATACAGACGCAGGTAAACGTAACCTCAGCAATAAACCGGTGTTCCTAACCCAAACCATACATTAACCCAGTACATTGTTCACAGACTTCGTCATCTTCGTTATCGTCGCCAGTAATCGAATTTGCAAGTAGAATATGACCAACGGGCACCGAATCGAGCAGCAAGCAAAGAACTTGCACATTTTGAAGAGGAAGCTTGCACTGAACCTAGTTGAACATTTTATAACATCAGCACAACGCATCCGGTAGGTAGGTACAAGACGACTCATACATGTCTTGTTCATTTTGGACCCCCCTTCTCCGGAAACAAAAGCTAGCTCCAAGCGTGATAAGATTCTTCCTGTCGGTCGGTGTTGCTAGATGAAAGTGAGTGCATATGCATAGAAAAGTGCATCCATTCTTGGTTGAGATTGTGCTGCACAATTGACTATTATGAATAATTGGATCCAATTTTGGAATCCTGCTTGTTGAGAGCAAAATGCTACTTTTTTATGGAGCAGATTTCTTTCGGAACTAAGCAATTACACCTGCACTGTTCTTCGCCTTATGGGGGTAAAATTGAATAATGCAGCTAACTGCTGACTAGAGAAGGGGACACTTGCACTTCGATGAAAGTTTTATTGAAATGAAGACACTGGTTTGGAGTTGGAGTTGTGAGTTGGTTCTGCACTTTTTCGTTGCTTGCATCAGCGAGAACAAAATAAATGTCAGTCTACATCAAGTATGTTTCCTCTGGAATGGTAAATGTAAAATAAAAATCAGTTTATATTGTTTTATGAATTGCCAAATGCGTGATATGTTAAACAATCTTAAGACTAAAGTTTGTTACAAGCGTTTGGATCCAATATTACAGTATTGTTCCAAAAAAGCCACTACAAATAACCAGTATAAAATCCCGTTGCAGTAATTGTTCTTATCAATAACCAAGATATTAACTCAAATATTTTCCGTTAGATAGCATTTTTGTTCATTCACGTCGTAATTCAGTTAAATTTGACATGAATCCACTGAACAGTCCTGAACTCTTCCGATCGAAACCTATTGGGTCATGATGAACGACACGGAAGGAGTGCTTTGGTTATGAACACGAAATGATAATAAAGTACCTAATACGACTATACAACCTGTTATGAAGGATGGTCATCGAAAATGGCGAGCTTTCTACACGAAACTGTAAACCTACGAAATTGCAAAACTATCATATACATGATGTCATTCAGATAAGTTTATCCAATTTTATGATTAATGTTGGTTTTCTATACAAAAAATGTTTATTTCGACATGTTTAACAAAGCTTTTACATACTTTGTAACATGAATGCACGTGAAGAAAACTGCATAGGACTATGATAAACAACTTCGAAAAGCATCCGAAATGCCGTATTGACTTGAATGAAGGTGCAAAAAGGTTTATAGTTGTATAATTTTGTGGATTTGATGAAGACATTTCTTTTGTCCAATCCTACCCATACAGTGTGTCTCACAATAGGTGTCACCTTTTTTCAGTGTTGGTTTATTTCAGCTGGGTAATTTTAGCAGCGGAATTGATTATACCCGTTTTGAGTGTATTCTTTTCACATCTTATCACTGAAGATAAATAAGCGATTCCGTTTGTTTATATTTGTCAGCTACCATGGAAGCCATATGGGTGCAAGTAGGGCTGGTAGCGGATGTAGGGATAAAGGATGTAGGGATAAAGGGACTTTAGTGACTAAAATAATAAAAATAGTGACCAAATAGTGACTAAAAAGTGATTTTTAAATTTTGGTAATTTTTTAATCTTTTATACATTTGATGTATTAGTACAGCAAAAATGATTAATACTGCGGCGCAGTAAGACTTTTTGAGTTTTTTTTTGTAAAAAACCCTGTAATTAAGCAACTTTGTTTTCTCCACGGCCTCCTGCACTTAGTCCGCAGATCGTTTTTGCGAAGACGGGTCTATACGCACGGTAGAAACGCCTTCCAGCATGGCCTGTGCTAGAATAACTTCTGACATATCTTGCTTCTTTCATGTCTGGTGACTTAGTCGGTCACCTGAGCATTTCACAAAGCTTTCAAAATGGGCCAGTGATGTATATGAATGGAGACTGGATGAAACCTGTGGAAAACCATGACATCCCTTACAAGATATGTGAAACGTCACGTATAGATTGGGATGTCGGAGGTCCCACTGTTCGTCATGGCTCAATAAAATTCTTCACAGATGGTTCAAAAATTGGAACAAAAACGGGAGCAGGTATCTTCGGCCCTGGGGTAGAAATCTCAGTGGCGATGGGAAACTATCCAACGGTTTTCCAAGCGGAGATCTTTGCTATAATAAAATGTGTTAACGTTTGTCTGAAGAGAAAATATAGACATGCAAATATTTGTATTTTTACAGACAGCCAAGCGGCACTCAAAGCGTTAAGTAATTATAAATGTACATCCAAACTTGTCTGGGAATGCATTCTTTCACTGCGAAAGGTGTGCCAAGAGAACTCGGTAAACTTATTCTGGGTTCCGGGACACTGTGGCATTGAAGGCAATGAAGAGCAGACGAGCTTGCTAAACAAGGTTCGAATGCACAGTTTTATTGGCCCAGAACCATTCTGCGGTATATCATACTGTGCCATAAAAATGGAATTAAAATCTTGGGAAGAGCAAAAGGTGATGACCAATTGGTTGGTCACCACAAAGTGTTCTCAAGCAAAAAGGTTTATAATTCCAAATGTTACAATTAGTAAAAAGCTTCTGGAGCTCAATAAGAGAGTTCTTTGTACCTATACTGGCCTAGTAACCGGACATTGCCCGAGTGGATATCATTTGAAAAACATTGGCCAGGTTCAGAATGATATCTGTCGTTTCTGTAACATGGAACGTGCAACCTCGGAACATCTGCTTTGCAGTTGCGATGCTTTGTGCAAGAGCAGACTTAAATTTCTGAACAGTGGCTATATGCAACCTAAAGAAATTTGGACTGCAAATCCTGGAAAGGTGGTGGGTTTTATAAACTCAATTTTGCCTGACTGGGAGACGCGTCTTAGGCTGGTCACTTGACAAATGGTGATCTAGCTTTAAGATGCGAATTAGAACAGTAAACAGGGGTATACCACAAAAGTTCAACTCAGTGGACGCTGTGGTTCTACGCCCCAAAAAAAAAAAAAAAAAAAAAATCTTGCTTCTCAATTAACTTTTTGAGCCGTTGCCATGTGAAGCTGTTTTCACTACCTTAATCACCTGCGGGTATTTAGGCTCATCTTCAGCCGTTTTCATAGTAAACAACTGGTGCCAATACTTCTCAATTCTGTACCCTGTGCTCACCTAGCATTTAAACAAGTTCCATTCGTCAATAAGAAGAATCGGAATCGGAAGTAACTTGGCGATTTTCATAACATTCTTGGAGCTTTCACTGAAAGCATCCAGTGATGGATGGTGGGTTGACCTGATCAGAAGCGTATAACATAATAATAACAAAATTATAACAAACCTTGTTACGACTAACTGAGTTTGATATAAATTTGTTCAAAACATTTTCATCTGGATAATTGTAAAACATACTGTTGGAGCACCACCCTAGTGTATTGAGAATACTAGTTGTAAGATCAATAGCATCCCAATAGACTATCACACACTATACCTTTGTACTTCATACACAATCACATCATCACGTTAGGATAGCGAACGATCGACAAGGCCTTTTGCCAATCCGTCTCACATTACCATTTTATCTAGCAGGGTCAAGATCAATCTATAATATCGAAATCAGTCGAAATATATCCTTCGTACGATCACCACTCAGTTCTACAGAATTAGACCACTTCTTGATCCGTATTCGCAACACCGTGCTTTTTCCCTATCTATTTCGAAAGATATCGTGTTCGAGTAAGTGGCGAACCAGCCCAGGAGGCTGAAAGCCACTTCAATAAAGACTCAAAAAAAAAAATCGTGTTCGAGTGCCATTCTCGCGCTTGAGGCGACCCCTAAACCCAACACATACTTATAACAAATTATGATATAATGCCCTGAGAGGCACAAGCTGCGGTAAATTAATTTTATCACTCGATGATATGATTTTGCTACATCATAACAAAACTGTTACAAAGTTTGTTTTGTTTATGTTATATGTATATCATAGTTTGCTATAATTCTGTTATCTCTAGAGGATCTTTCATTTATTTTAACAACATCCGCGATCTAAATTCTAACAACGTCTGTTATAGAAACAGCGTAACTGAATAACAAAACTTGAAATAATTTTGTTGTTCCGTTTTAGTCGGGGAGGCATTGGCAAAATTTCATAAACGAGTTCTGCAAACCAGACGTTTGACGCAGGACTATGTCTTTGTTTTCTATACTGGAATACAACCAATACCATACTGGATCGCCCAGCACACTTTTCTTCTGTGCTATTTTTTTCGAGTGTGTCTACACTCAATGTTTGCATTGTTGTGGGAGTTCCTGTAATGTGCCGAAGGTGCCGATGTGTTGACAGCCCAAATTGTTATTTCCTGCTGAGCCTGGCAACCAGGCAATGCATATTGGTAATGTTGCTGGTTTTTTATTTCTATGAGCTCAACTGTCAAAAGTGTTCCTCAGTGTGCCACACATGTGATATGGATTGAAAATCGAAGTGCTGCAGTAACGAAACTTATTCCTCTACACGCTAAGATAAGATTACCGAAAATAAGGTTTTCATTTTACCGAAAATAAGGTTTTGGTAGCAAAACCTAAAGTATCGGTAAAATTTACCGAAAGAAATCGTTTCATTTTACCTATTATTTTTTAGTAACGTGGATTTGCAAAATTTTAACGTTATATTTTATTTAATTTCAGATAATTTAGATTTTAGATAATTTCAGTTTGTGCACTTTTGTGCGGTTTTCTGTATTTTTTACCAACAGTTCCGTATTCTTATCATGTAGTGTGTAAGACATCAAAGCTGACACACCTTTTTTAGCGACTCGCCCTTGGGTACAACTTCAAAAAAACGCATTGCGACCGTCACGAAAAGTGGACACGTTTTGAGCATCAATATCTCAGTCATTTCTTAAAATATTTTCTACGCATCAATTTCAATAGAGAACTTTGTTAATTTCGGGCCACATACTATTGACAAATTCATAAAAGCATAAGAATTCAAGACCTAATTGACGACTTGGAACAACCTGAATATGAAAAAGTCCAGGAAGAAAAAATAAATGCCTTATTAATAGTGTAAAGCGCTGTTTTAGAATATTGTACCTATTCATACGTGTTATTAAATTCTCGTAGATAAACGTTAAATATTTTTATATCTCTCTGAGCGGCTCTAGGTCATCCAAAATGTACTGGAGTTCAAAACTTCAGATCTGCAGTTCGAACAGTAGCTGTTTGGGTTATATAAAATTATGATGTGTAGTCAAACATATTTAATGAACTTTCAAAAGGTCATTATTTTCTAATGTTGTGGTCATCAAAACTGTCATTGAGCTCAGAACTTAAGATCTACAGTAGTAACTATAGCTTTACGCTATCTATGCAATAAAATTCAGTGAATATTTTCGAACGTAAGGAAACATCATTAACATGAGATAAACGATCTAGGTCATCCAAACTGTCCTTGAGTTCAGAACATATGATCTACAGTCGTAACAGTAGATGTTTAGAGTATGCAAAGGGACAATATGTATTTAACAATAATAATTGAATAGTGTAGAAGGCCAATATACATAATGGGACAATCTTGCGATATTCTAGGTACTTCAAACTTTCCTTAAGTTCAAAACATAAGATCTACAATAGTAACAGTAGTTTTTTGAGCTATATATGAACATTCAGAACTTAAGATTTACAGTTGATTTTAGGCAATACAAAGTTACAAAAAATATTCAAACATACTCAATTAACATTCTTACAGTCAAACCACATTATAAAGCAGTATCGCATGTTCCAGGTCATCCAAACTATCCTTGAGATCAGAAAATATGACCTACAGTTGTAACAAAAGCTTTCTGGGCTATGCAAAGCTACGATGTGTATTGAAACCTATTCATTGAATATGTTGGAAGAACAACAGACATTATTAGATAATCTTCTGTTGTTCTATGTTATCCAAACTTCTTGCAGCTGTAAATGTAAAGTTTTGAATTGTAGCTTAAAACCTACAGCTTCTTGGACTAAACGAAGTAACAATATGCATTTAAACAAATTAAGTAAGTCTTTTAGAAGATCACCAATATAATGTGATGTCTTGGATGTTCTAGGTCATCAAAACTGCCCTTGAGTTCAAAATTTAGGATCTATAATCGTAAAGTTAGCTTTATAATCTATGAAAGGTTACAATATGTATTCAAAGACATTCAGTGAAGCTTCTGGAAGCTCACTAGTCATTATCAGATTATCTCGGAATGTTCAGGATCATAAGAACTGAGCTTGAGTTCATAACTTAAAATATGCGGTAGTAACCGTAGCCTTTTGACCTATACGAAGCTACGATAAATTTTAAAACATATTCAATAAATATTCTGAAACGTCCACGGACATCATAGGATAACCTTGTTATTTTCAGATCATTCAAACTGTCCTTCAAAACTTAAGGTCTACAAATGTAACAATAGCTTTATGTGCCATACAAAGTTATGTTTGTTTGACATAGAATATCACAGGATTATGTCATAATGTAAGTTGGTCTTCCAGAATATTCAAGCGGGACAGCGTTCGCCAGACCATCTTGTAATTTTTTAACATTATATAGTGTGGCCATTTCGCTGAATTTGGTTGCCTATTGTACAATAGGTTCAGGTGATTTCTTTTTAACTTTTTAAAATCTGCAGCACGAAAATAGTGACTTTTAAGTGACTAGACTCAAAATAGGTACCAAGTCACTAAAAAGTGACCTGCTACCAGCCCTGTAGTTTTTGGCACGTCAGTTTCTCAGCCGTTTGTAAACCGATTTCAGTTGAACATTTCGTTACGAAGTTATGAACGAAACAGTACTCTACGGCCTTTAATAGTTACCAAAAAGTTTAGTCTCCGATTACATACTGAGCTTTTTGTGTACCGATTTTAGTTTTGTTGATCAAAGCTATAAAATCCTCAAATAACTGGTCTAAATTTTATTATGATTGGATAATCTTTCATGGAGATATGACTAAAACAATACCTGAGAGTATATAATTGTGAGATGAAAATATTTTCGTTGCTGTATAAAAACCGAACAAGACCAATCATCTCAATCGATGCTACTTGCATTCTATTGTGTCGCATGTCGGGCGTTGTATAACACATACAATGGACTAGCCACACTATGCGGCTCTATAGAATTAGAGCAGGATCGATTGGCTCGAGTGGTCTGGTTTTGAACTGCAACGTGTATATTCGAAAATTACACAAAGTCTCAATTTACTAGAACTACACAATTTTCAACGAACATGTACTTATTAAGCATCTTGAATCCATATCGATAATCAAAATTGACGCTTAGGATTGTCTAATTGTTCATTCTATGGACTGATTATATGAAATTTCTAATATTTATGTAATTTCTTCTTTTATATTACTAACATAAATAGATCGTTAAGCACCATTAATGTCAATGTTTTCATCACATCGATGAACACTAAATACGTTAAGGATTCACAAATAGCTCATTTTATAAACTGAATGTAGATATATCGATCGTTCCCGAATTTTGCTGCAATTTCTGATGAAAAAATGTATCCAGTACCATATTAGCCACATTTGAGTTCGTAATTCTGGAGAAGTGCAAGAAGGGTTCAGTCTCACCATAAGTTGAAAAATTCGGATTTTGTCAACTAAAGCTACATAAAAGGAACTATTCTTGGAGAAACTTGATATGAAAAAAATCCATTCTTTGTTTCTTTTCTTGAAAATATACCAAAAAATTAAGGGGCGGTTAAACGATTGCAATGTCCATCAATGACACTCGTACTTTTTACCAACTGGAGTGATTCTTCACTTCTCTCAACACACTTTAAGCCTCTTTTGAATCCCTCCAAACGATTTTTTATTGAGCCATTAGCTTGCTATTATTATTGTCCAGTTACTAATAACAGCATCAAGTATAAGGATTTAATTGGGAGCCTTTTTTCGCCATCAACTAAAAATTTGTAATACCTACTTATAAATGAACTGACGGTCGACCACACCATCGTAACTTCGCACAGAACTAAGCCAGCTTTTAATATCAACTCAAACGAACAACGGTTCAGCTAGATTAGTCGGACATGAAGGTCCGATAAAAAGTGGTAGATATGCGGTTGTTAGTTTTCCTTTCGTTTTCCGAACTTTCGTTGACGATGCAAATTATGTCGCTAATTAGCGATTCATACCTTATTCACGGTTTTAATTAGCGATCATCGCCCGAAGAGGGAGTATCAGTGTAAGAAAAGGCCATAGCATTTCAAGTGGGTTGGGTCTGTGTCTGAACGAAGGGCATTAAACTTTGCTCTGCGCCCGTTCAGGTGGAATGGCATTGGACGGTAAAGGGTTGGCAAGAAGAAAATTGAACATTCTATTTCGTTGACAGAATCCTATTTGAATGCAAACGGTGCTGTAGAGAGGAGCGTTCCATTAGAGTAGGTAGTTGCATTCGCTGGACCTTGCTACGACGTTGTTCGCATCTCCTGCAGCGTGCATGTTTGTGCCGCCAGCCAAATGATACCTACCGCAGCCGGTATGTCACAGCTTATTGACTTCGTTTTGTTGGCTATGGGGGCCACTGGTCAATTGGGGCACGTGTCAGCTGCTTTCGCTGTCGGTGTAGTTGATGGGGGGAGGTGCCGACGGAGGTGGTTGCGGTGACTGAAATCCTATTATGAAATGTCAGCGCAAACGACATGAAAGGGTTGACCAGAAAGTGTCAGACCCGATGCAATGGTCAATAGACACGCTTCTCGGTGGCTCTGACATGACCTAGGAGCTGTGGTGGATCAACATTTCTGGTTGGCTCTATCCCAGGGCCACAAAAAGTCATAGTCAGATACCTATCGACGTTTTAAGCGTATCGGTGACAGAACGGTATCATGTTTCTTTCAACTGGGAACTCCTCCAGACCGTGGCTCACTCACAGACGGTCTGACAATTAATAGAGCATAAAATTTTACCATTCCCAGGCGCAGTCATACATTTCCATTATATGCTCATTCGCATGCAAGCCATTCATTTCTCAACTCGACGTAGATGTTGTTCTCCTCCTGGGGGAAAGAAAATTGTCATGCAAAGAAAAGCTCTTATAAATGTCCCAATCCCACCGGAGAGCAGGATTTATTCTTAAAAGTTGCCATTCCTATCCTAATACGACTTGTTCCGGACGACAGCGGAAAACTATGAACAATTAATTTTCATTAAAATTTCTCATCCCTCAACTCCTGTGGCTTGGTCTGATTATCTTGAGGTGAGGATTATAAACCTCTTCCTCCGTTTTTTCCGGTTGTGCTTGCTCTTCCTGTGTAGCATTTTGTCTGGGAAGGTCGCCGGTGCCGTCTTTATTTTTCAGTTTCCTCGGTATTATGTCTCCCGGCTGGTTTTAATCATTCTTGGAAGAACGATGGTCTTTCTTGAGCAGCATTTTGAATTGGATAGGTGTGTCCTTGCTTTTGGTATTAATAGATAACCTTTGGAGTTTTGACAAAGTGATGAGCAGTTGGGGTTACCCATAGGGGCGCCTTTTAATTGTTTGAAATGTTCATTTCTGAAGGAAAAGTAATTTTCTTCCATACAAAGTTGTGTTAGTTTTATGTATGATCGTACTTTTTTCCTCCATGTTATGTCGTCATTTTGAAAAAGTAACCACTTTTCTAATAAATTGATTGTATCTTTTACTGGAATTGAAGGGAAGAGGGATTTGACGTCAAAAGATACTAAAATTTCATCTTCTTTATTATTAGAGTAACCGTTCAACTCCCGAAAACTAATACAAAACGTAATCAACAAAAAAACACAAAAACAATACAAACAATCACTCACCACATTAACAGATACACAACCCCAACTTAAAAGAATAGCAATGACATACGATAACCACACTACACAATTACGACCAATCCTACGCAACTTCGGTTTTGAAATAGTTTATACTAGTAAAAATAATCAACTTAAAACCCTCTTAGGGTCGGCTAAAGACCCCATTAACAGTCTAAACAAATCCGGGGTCTACAAAATAACTTGTGACCATTGCGGCAAAATCTACATTGGACAAACTAAACGTAATCTCAATATTCGGTTCAAAGAACACATTGCAGAAGTCACTAAAGCAAACAAAGACACTGACAAAGGGATCATACACCATTTTAAATCAAAAGTAGCTGAACATATATTCAATGAAGAACATTTTTTAAACTTAAATAACATACAAATCTTAAGACATATCACAAACCCCTGGAAACTAAATGTAGCGGAAAGCATAGCAATCCACAAACAAAATTCCAAAAAATTGCTTAACAAGGATCAAGGAAACGGATATTCGTGGCTGTTTAAATTTATACCTTCACACAAAAACAACTCACTACACAACAAAACACCAATTTGACTAACTTCAAACGAAGTAATAATGAATAACCTTGTGGGTATCAAACAACATTTCAGGTATACAAATAAACATATAAACACACTCAAGAACTTCTCTACCCACCCCTATCTCACATACCGCGGTACCAACAAACCTACTATAAATACTAGACCTACTATGATGTTTCCTTCAAGTCGAGCACTCGACACTGAAGAAGTCTGTAAGTAGCAGACGAAATCTGTCAAAAGATAAGCTCATAGTGGAATTAAATGGAATTTGCTCGCGATTACTAGCGAAAATTTAAAAAAGTGTTTCAAGGTTTAATTTTTTATTTTTTTAAAAAAGTGATCAAATGAAGTGTTAAATTTTAAATTCTCCTAGTTTCCCAATCACAATCGTTCTACTAATACGCTCAAAAAGTTTTTTTTAAAAATAGTGTTTAAAAAAAGTGAAAGTAATTATTTAAGCTTGCAAAGAAATTCGGCTAAATTACTTGCAAAAAGCGACCTTCCGGCAGTTAACCGGAACATTCACCATGGCGGACGAAAACATGTGTGTAGGCATGGGACGCAGCTTGAGGCCGTTGGGCGTGTTCGCCAACTTGGCTACCACATCGATATTCAGCTGCTCCATCTCCTCCAACAATCGCTTCGAGTAGTGGGCCGACGCCAGATCCGGCCAGAACACCGCGTCTTTGCCCTTATGATATTTCTTGATGAACGATGCAGCTTCCGGCAGGCATTTCGTACTATAAATTTCCACGTTCACGCCAGTGAGGAGCTAAAGAAGAGCCGCTTTGACACCCCCTTCTCGCTGATTGTCAGCCACAGCAGCACCTTCTTGGGGAACTTGGTGTGTGAAATGAACTTCACCTCGGAGCTCACTTCCTTCTTGGGGGAAGTAAAATACGAAGTGCCCTTCCAGTCGTTGCCATCCATGATGAGATAGGTCTCGTCGTCCATCACCACCGCCACAACGCGATTCGCTGGGAAAACCGAGTTGACCATCTTATTCAGCCGCTACCACTGCGTCATTGCCTGCTGCTCCGAAACTAGTGGACGCGACCTCCGCTTCATGACATGTATGTTCATGTTCACCAGGTACTTTTTTACATCCATTCACCAGCTTTACAAAAAATTAAATCACTTTGATTATAAAATGAACAAGTTTGTTTTTTTTATCTTCCTTCAGTTGAATTTCATCATGAATGATGATTTTGAGTTTGGATCTTCAGATGAAGAAGTTGTTGAATCAGAACCAGAAGAAAATGCAGTCGGAAATTCTTCGCATTCTGATGATGAATCTTTGAGCCCTACCAGAATTGGTACCGGATGTGGCCAAATGTCATGGTTGCACTGAAAATTAATTTTCGTTTATATTACGAAATCGAAGGTAGGACTAATAAATCTATTCGTTGTTTTCTGCAACGAAACTGGTTTGTACTTTTTAAGAAGCTACCTTCGTATTTAATGCTACACGCGCAACTGTCACAAACATTGCTGATCAAGGGGTCAAACATTGCCGACCAAAGGGTCAAAACTCTGGAGATAGGATGGGAAACAGGATCAGACC
This sequence comes from Aedes japonicus, assembly GCA_034211315.2. Taxonomy (NCBI): domain Eukaryota; kingdom Metazoa; phylum Arthropoda; class Insecta; order Diptera; family Culicidae; genus Aedes; species Aedes japonicus. The sequence goes on along the minus strand of JASCZW010006465.1, from coordinate 101,059 downwards.
AACTGTGCATCGAGGTTCAACCATCTACAAACGATACCAGTTGGACGAAACGCAAAATCTTCTCAGCAATCGCGAAGCTCTACGACCCACTTGGATTGATCTCGCCAGTTGTAGCATGGTCCAAGATCCAAATGCAACATCTTTGGCATCTCACTATTGATTGCGACGATCCAGTACCGGAAGATGTGGCAATTAAATGGCAAGAATTTGCAACACAATTTTCTCTCCTGGAAAACTTCAAGGCTTCTCGATATATTTTTCTACCAGATTCGATTTCTAGACAATTTCATGTTTTCACTGACGCATCTGAGGTAGGGTATGGTGCCTGCATATACGCTCGTTCGACTGGCAAGGACGGACATTTCAAAATTGAGCTCATTGCGGCTAAATCCCGGGTAGCGCCACTAAACGGCTTAGTCTACCTCGACTTGAGCTCTGTGCTGCTATTTTGGGTGCAAAACTCCAACTCCAAGGTTTCAGCAGCGCTGCGGATGGAGGGTACCTTGCTGGTTCTGGTCGGACTCAACCGTCACATTACACTGAATCCAGGACACTAACACACGGACACTGTTGGAATCATGTCAAGGGAATCGACAACCCAGCGGACCTCGTTTCACGCGGAATGCTACCTCGAGAATTTGTAGCGAATACACTCTGGCGCTGTGGCCCCTCTTGGCTTGCGAAACTGGAAGAAAATTGGCCTAAACAATCAACAGGAACTCCATCAGAAGATCTTCTCGAACGCCGAAAACCAATACTCATGGTACAGCAATCATCGGAGCATCTCTTTTTGTTTCATCGCTACTCGTCCTTCTGGCACCTAGTTCGGATAACCGCTTTGGTTTTTCGTTTTGTGGAACGATGTCGTCGCAAACCTAATAATTCGTACCCGTACCTATTCGCTGCATTCGGGGAACTAGAGCACGCCAAGCAACTGCTACCAAAGATTGCGCAGCAGGAGAATTGATGGAGATGACACAAACCGGATTCGTTTCCAGCAAATCACCCCTAAAACTGCTTGGTCCCTTCCTTGACGAAAACGACATTATTCGACTCTGCAGCAGACTCAAAAATTCCTCAGAGAACTACCAAACAATGCACCCTATAATCCTTCCAAAATCTCACCCACTCACACGCCTTATCACTAGACATTACCACGAACTATGCATGCACTCTGGTCCTCGCATGACTCTAGCAACGATGCAGCAAGAATTCTGGCCGGTGAACGGTAAAACAATCGCCAATATTGGGTGTCTCAAGTGTCCGCAATGCTTTCGCCAAAACCCTGCCCCTGTAATACAACCTGTAGGTCAACTACCGAATCCTCGCACCACACCGAGCAGAGTCTTCACCGTGGTCGGAGTAGACTACTGCGGACCTGTTTACCTGAAACCTGTGCATCGGCGAGCAGCAGCAAGAAAGGCATACATTGCCGTGTTCTTATGTTTTGCTTCCAAGACCGTACACCTCGAATTGGTCTGCGATTTGTCTTCGGAGGCCTTCATCGCAGCTTTACGTCGTTTCATCGTACGTCATGGAATGCCAGTCAAAATCCACTCTGACAACGGTACGAATTTCCAAGGGGCAAGGAACACTCAAGCCGAACTCTACCGTCTGTTTGAAGCAAAACGCACCAGAGAAGCCATCACCAATGAATGCAACCTACACAAAATCCAGTGGCACTTTATTCCGCCAAGAGCACCTAATTTTGGTGACCTATGTGAGGTGGCTGTGAAAACGGCAAAAACTTCGCTTGCAAAAACATTGGGTATCATCCAGCTTTCCTTCGAAGACTACGCAACCGTGCTTGCCCAAGTCGAAGCAAACATGAACAGTCGGCCTTTGACGTCACTATCAAGTGACCCCAATGAGCTAGATGTCCTCACTACCGGACACTTTCTCATAGGAACTTCACTTCTCAGCCTACCAGAACCAAACTACGAAACTGTTCCTACCAATCGTCTGAACCATTACCAACAGCTACAAAAACTCATCCAGCAGCATTGGGAGCGGTGGCGAAAGGAATACTTCACGGAATTGAATCATCAGCGCGAGAAATCCTCAGCACCGATGAAAATTCGACTGAGCCAGATCGTATTGGTACAGGAAGATGGAAAACATTCGATCTCGTGGCCACTAGCTCGAATTATACAAACACATCCCGGAGAAGATGGCGTGGTACGTGTTGTTACCTTGCGCACTGCTAGCGGGACATATAAACGACCCTTAAAAAGAATTTTCACACTTCCTTTCGACCAACAACCAAACACCGAGTCCGAAAATTTAGAATAAGCTAAAACGAGAGAACATTTTGTTATTCATTGTTTAAAATTGTAAATTCATTCCTCTTGAGATGTTGACGATCCTTCGCTTTCATGATTGTTTTGTTTTGTAAATTTGAGCTGTCAAATTTAGGTGGCCGGCTACGTTGCTTCACGGTACAAAAAAGAGTATAGTAGGTAGGGTAGGCGTAACTAGTAGAGTGTAATCTGAACTGAAATACCGCAGTATGTTACGAAAGCTCGCGAAAAGGACCGAGTGCCCCGAACAATTACGAAGTGACCGTTTGTTCCCGCCATGTCGTCGACAGAAATATTATAAATGTGATGCATCCATATTGGAAATAGTCAGTCCAAATTCAGATAGCCATCGAATACAATAATCAGAAGTAGTTTAAGTAAATATATGTAGTGTAAATACAATAAAGTCTTCGTTTAAGTTGAATGTATGTTTCATGTGAATAAAGCTGCTTAAGTTGTGTTAAGGACTTGACCGTGTGTGCTATAAATAAGCTTTGGAAGAATTAAGCTCTAAGGGAACTATACCGAAGATCACAACCTGTGTACTGGGAAAGGGAAATACCCATCATTTGTACTAAGCGTCGTAAAATTGGGAAAGGTCGCTATTTCCGTAGGCCACAACAAACGATTTAGAGACGCATTGTTGTTTTTTTTTCTGTGCTCACTCGTATAGCCGAATTATAGAAAACCGACACATTAAAGCATCGACATAACCTTTCACAGCCGGTGCTCGAACCAAACTCTTTTTACGCAAACTTTCAGTTTTTACTACTGTATCCTACAATCTATTTCACTACTGTAACTAATATCTGTAACTAATCAGGTTGAAGCTTCTTAAGAACAATCTGTTCTAATCCATTTAAAATTGCGATTAAGAGATCTGGTAAAAAGGAGAAACCGTCGTAGATGCATTTCGTGCCTTCTGGCAACTTTATGCTTTTATTGATGCCCATGCTCATCGGTTTAATATCAACAGGGGGTGGCTTGGTCCTATACTCAATGATTCCATTATCTCCCATCCGCTCTACCAATTGCAATGTTTTGTGATATAGTTGACGGATTATTATAATTTGAGATAACTCAATGCAAATTTGCAGATGGACTTATCCGTTTCGATGGAAGAATAACAATGGAAGAAACAGAAGAATCTTCGTAACAAAACGAATTACCGGATAGACTACTTGCATAAGCACTTGGTTACTGGTTTGCATGCCAATGGCATACAACAAGAGAACGCTCACATGAACCAAGAAAAAAGTTACTATCAATGTTGATGCTCATTACTTTTCATTTTAAATTTGATTTCGAAAAAAAGTTACTCTGCTGGTGAATTCAGTGCACATTGTGTGCGTTTGATTCATTGTTATTTAGTAGTACCATAAATGCAATTCGAAAGTTTTTCATAAGTCAGTATAATAATTTCCAGCATGTAAGTGAAACGAACAAAACTAAACGAATGTTTTTTATGCAGCTACAGTAACCACAAAAATGGTGGTTTTTCTCGAATTTGAACAACAATTTTAATGCAATTCATTGATACACCGTTTTGGTTTTATACTACTCAGATACACATGATTGCTACATACACCGTGTATCATTTTGATCTTATCAGATAAATCGGTTCAAATTTCAAAACGAAGATGCACCAGTGCATCTGAACAATTTTCAAAATGTTGAGGAATAGCAGATAGAACGCATAATAATTTCTTTTTGTCATTTATGAATAGAATTTCCTAGCTTATTTGCTAATAACTCGTTTATTCAGAATGCAAGTAGCAACAATTTAGCACAAAATCAGAACTTGCTTGATTTTCCTGTTAAGATAATATCAGATGAAATAATTATACACAGAGAAGAATTTGATGGTCAATTTTACCATTATTCAGGGTTAGGATGACTATGCTAGTATAGTGGTTTTGAATCGACTATGATCATGGTTGACCATCAACAAAAGTCGGAATAGTCCTTGCTACCATGATCAAAGTCAAGAGTGCCAAGAACGTAGTGAGTTCGAAAATTTTCTTGGTTATTGTAACCATTATATGCAATAGTCATCACCTTGACCATCATTGAATTATCGGTGCAACGATAGAATTGTCCTCAAAGTAGAAAAGGTAAGTAAAGGGGACACAAACCATAAGCTATAAACAACCCCAACAATCTAGACGATGCAATTCCCCCCCCCCCTCTCTCTCTCTCTCTATCTTTCTCTCTCTCACTATCTTTCTCTCTCTTTAACTTTCTCTCTCTATTTTTCTCTCTATCTTTCTCTCTCTATTTTTCTCTCTCTATCTTTCTCTCTCTTTTTTTTCTCTCTCTCTATCTTTCTCTCCCTCTCTATCTTTCTCTCACTCTCTATCTTTCTCTCTCTCTATTTTCTCTCTCTCTATCTCTCTCTCTGTATCTTTCTCTCTCTATCTTTCTAACTCTCTCTCTATCTTTCTAACTTTCTCTCTATCTTTCTCTCTTTCTCTCTATCTTCCTCTCTATCTTTCTCTCTATCTTTCTCTCTCTCTCTTTCTCTCTCTCTCTCTCTCTCTCTCTCTCTCTCTCTCTCTCTCTCTCTCTCTCTCTCTCTCTCTCTCTCTCTCTCTCTCTCTCTTTCTCTCTCTCTATATATCTTTCTCTCTTTCTCTATTTTTATCTCTCTCTCTCTCTCTCTCTATCTTTGTCTCTAAAAACATTGTTTTTCTATTTTTTTTTCAATTATAGTAACCGTCCGCTAACTGGGCTAAGTGCACAGCTCAGTAAGCGGATGCTGTTTGGTAACTTGGGTGACTTTACAAATGTAAATTTATTACACGAGGATAATAGTCTCTTTTACACCCACACAGTTTGTATGGAATTACGACTCAATTCCGTAGAGTTTGACCAGTTTTCAATCCTCTAGGAAACGTATTTGCCTTTTACATGCCTCTTGTTAATTTTGACAGCAAAATGTCAAATGCTGATTTTTGAAGTTTATTTAATTTTTAACTGGGCTATAGCCCATTTAGCGAACGCCCAGTTAAAAAGCAGCCCAGTTAAACAGCGTACAGTTACTGTATATTGACAAGAGAAATCAATAGCACAACTAGACAGAGTGTAGAAGGCGACACAACAGTGTTGGCTAGCATACTCTAAAAATAGTAGAATGAAAAACGTAAAACTGAATGAAATATGTACGAAAGAAAGTAATCAAAAGAGTCTCTCAATTTCAGATTCACCTAATGAAAAAAAAACCCTAGAAATATTTACAATTTTAATTTTCCAACATTTTCAAGCATCCCAAAACCTTTGCATGGTTTGGGTAAAAAGCATTCTCTCTCTTTCTCTCTCCATCTTCCCCGGTTATACCCTGTTTACATAAGTAAACGTCTAAAACTGCACTCATCGAGTATTCAGCATAATTGAAACAGGCATCAATATTTCAGGAGCATCTGCAATTTGCACTTCATGTTCGAGCTGTACCAAACAACCATACATGTAAACAAGCTACTATCACGCTACATAATCATATTGGGGGATGACAGATAACGGCAAACCACCAAGCAGAATCAACAACAGCAGCACACCTTTTTGAAACACGCGTATCCTTTCTCGTTGTTATCTGGAATTCCTCGGAACCAGCGAGGAACAGATAACTCTCAGCGCAGCGGTCCGTGGGTTGGTCGGGGCCGGTCGGAGAGCCTCGGTTGTGTGGTGGTGGTGAGGCGCATAATGTGTATCATTTAATTTAATTTGTATACGACATTGGGTGAATTTCATCCTTTAACCTCGTCCTCAAAGCGAGCAAAAAGGGGTTTACTGAGATGATAATACACACCTGGTTTGGTTGGTCTGTTTCGTGGATTAGATGGTGGATTAGAAGGTTGCCGTCGTCGTTGGGCTCATTTTCCGGCTTGCCTGGCTTGGCGATGAGAGCAGATTTGCCTGCAAAGAGAAAAGATTACACGTTGAGAAGGGAGGTCGGGTTGCAAAAATGAAGGAAGTTTCGTGTTTTATGTCGAGTCTTATTGCAGAACGCCGGCTGTTTAATTTTGCAACCGTGAAAAGAGGTAAGAGTCGTTGCACGATAATTTCATAAAATCGGTATGGTGTGTTTTTCTCGTTAGTGATGGTTAAGCAGTATACGGCAATCTAAATTTCGTTGCGGATTGATGTTGATTATTGCTGGAATGGATATGGTCAAGACTGTCATGAGCATTTTTTTTATATCATTAGCTATATCCAAGTGCATATAAGTGTGTGATGGGGTTGACATGAAAGCTGCTCTAATGTTTGATAATTAATTCAGCCAAAGTGCAGCATCGTGTTCATCCATTTGCCCCTAATGGAACACTGTACTGAAAATAAACTCGTGGAACATACGAGCTGTCGTAATTCCAAGATGTTGCCACCTCGAAAAGGATGTCCAAATAAGTTTGCTTTATTCTCTTTGTTAACTTCCATCCATCAGGATAAAAGGCAACATTGTTATGTCAATCATACAGATCACTCTATAGTAAACAGCACAGCATATATTGTACATCCAGCATAGTTTATTTTTTGTTGTTAAATGTTTCGTTCCAGACATTTGCACCACCAAAGATGGAATATGCCAGAGGAACAAGAGCAAACTTATCATCATGCTGCGGGTGGCTCCATTTTGAACAATGACACCGTGTAAGTCCGGATGCTTCCAACGAGCAATGGCGTGGTAAGTATTTTTCTTGGCATTGAGACTATTAGCACTTTTGTTCCCAAAGAAGCATAAAGTGGTCCTTTTTTCTGTGTTTTTTAAGTTTCATGGAAATAAAAGAAATCCTTTAATGTCCTATCTACAAAGCTCGTTGAAATCACATGCAATAGCTGTATTGCATAAACTACATCACCCTATTGGTTTTTACAAAATGTTGATATAGAACTACTAGTTTCATATGTGTACAAGGTCTGGCAATTGAAGTGCTACATTCAACAAAACAAAACCTTTTTATTTCCAATTCACACGAATTGACCAGAAACATTTCACTGTTTGAAAAACCATCGATTAAATTCAAGATTACCACCTTTGCGAGGAATGACCTGCTTCAAACGTTTTGTTTGCTGCCCGCTGGTGTTCTTCGGGTATTAGATGTCTCTTCAGGTTTTCCAAACTTTCATGTTTTCTAGAACAGCCCCTGCCCTTTAACATCTCCATACAGAAAAGTCCATTGCTTCAATATTTGTCTTAGCCTTGCTGTACTCGGTTGGCGTTAAGAAAAGCCTTTATGACGCGTCATACTGATTAATCCAGCGGTTGGCGGCCACATATCCTTCCCGCAGAACGACAGATGATACTCGACTATATTTAGTCTGCACAGTCTGTACATTGGAGACGAAATACGCGAATCTGTCAAGATAAGCAATATATGTATTTGGAACCAATTCCCTATAGTTATGTTTATTGATTTTCAACTCACTCAGGAACAAAATCAGTGGAGTTCGACCGTTATAGGTAATTCCAGATCAAACCAACTGAAGCAGGTTTTTCCGTCAAGTAGCTTCATCAGACCCAATTGTTTGGCGTGTCTCTAAATGTTTTATAGCAGTTCGAAAACCGGACCCTGTAGTGTATGTTGCATTCATAGATGTTCCCTCATTATTCCTATTTTTATAATAATCAGGATTTTTTTAGAGAGACCGAGAGGGAGGGGAGTGTAATTTATTTCGATATAATACGCAGCTCGGAAAAGCAGTGTGAATTTCTGTGCAATATCATACACAGAAATAGAGCGTCACAAACCATACGAGTTCACATTCTAAAACGTTTTGTGTTCTGAGGTTTTTCTTGCATTGTCCTAAATATTTTATGCAAACGCCGAACTTTGCTAGCAAGGTAGGCTATGCTTTCGGGCGAAGAAGACGTTTTTTTCTTCGGAGTGCTCGTTAGTACATGCCTTAAAAATTCATCAATAGTTTTGCATGTTTCTTGCTGCTGATGATTCGGAAATTTGTAAACGAAAATGGAGAAAAGTGCAATGGAGAAGTCTGAACTATGTACTTTGAACTCGTGCAAGCTGCCGTCGCGAATCAATAGTGCGCGTGTGCAATTGGTTCCTATGAGCTGAAGTTAAACAAGTTTTGCGTATTGCGAAGTCACGCAGTGTTAGGAATTCAGCATGAGCATGAGCATGATTGACCGCCCGAGGTTGCTACTCCGTTATTGCCAGATCAGCTGTTATTACACAAAGAACCAAAAGATGATGCTTGGGACTAGCATACATCCTCAATGTGTAAAAACTGGTGATCTTAAACTAAGGCAATACCGGCGCCGACCTCGCCCGAATGCAGGTCAAATAGGGAATGGGTACGAATATGTTGACGTGATACTCGCTTTGTGGGAAGCCGAGAACACCTCTGCACTTCCACGAGAAATCACTGGGATGTTCGATAAAATGGTTGGGTTTGCAGCCGGATCCGTTTTGATAAACGGTGTGCTGAATTCAACTGACGTCGGCAGCGAATATGATATTTAACTATGTTCCCGATTTATTCTCTGTACAGAGATGCACATTGAAGCTATTCAAATTTTGGCACCGATTTAAACAAACAGTAATAATGCTGTTGAGGCCACTCACAAGTGTGGGTGGTTTATTTCAGCAGAATACAAAAATATGTTTAAACACCGAGTTTGAGAACCGATTTAAACCAACAGTAGGGATGCTGTTGGGGCCAATTACAAGTGTGGGTGGTTTATTTCAATGGAATACAAGAAAACGTTAAGAACATCGAGTTGAAGGACTGTTTTAAACCAACAGTAGGGATGCTGTTGGGGCCACTCACAAGTGTGGGTGGTTTATTTCAGCAGAATACAAAAGTATTTTGAAACACCGAGTTTGAGGACCGATTTAAACCAACAGTAGGAATGCTGTTGGGGCCACTCACAAGTGTGGGTGGTTTATTTCAATAGACCACAGAAATACGTCAAAATTTTGAGTTTGAAGACCGATCTCTCATCCAGCCTTAACCTTGTCTGACACAATGCAGACGCCCATCCTCCTCTGGTTTTGAACGTATGCATGCAATTTACGTAACATAACACAACACATGCAGCAACAAAACACATCTGAAATCCACTGGTCTGTCACTGAGAAACATAATCATCACTTAACATGTTTCAACATCCAAAAAAGACATGAAAAAGCCCAAAAAAGAACGTCAAACCAATCAACAATGACAAAACCTCAATAAACAGATACTTGACTACTTTTGCGAATCAACATACCACTCCACAAGACATGTTCCGAAAATTCCTTCCTATGTCGCTTGAGCAATGTAAGTGTACGGCCTGACGACCTCCGAAACAAATGAAACATTCAATCACAACATCTCCCAACAAAAACATCCAGATACAATCCTATACTACTTAGAGGCGGAATGGATATTATTCCTGGAATAGTAGATGAAGTTCAGAAGGAGAGACGAGAGAACTCCTCGACCTCTCACATGTGACACATGCAATGAAATGTTATTAGGGAGAGGGTTATCCCTGTTGAACAACGAACACAGATGATACGTAGTGCACAAGCATCCGGGATTTCCCGAAAAACAATATTAATAGAAACAAAGTTTCATGTGATCAGAAAACTATTTAATACCTGAAATAAAATGGGAAATAATAGGGAACATATTAAAAAGAAAAGTATTAGAGTTGACATGACAATTGGACCATAAAAAATATAAAAATATAAAATATATGATAATAAAGATCTTATTTTTTAAAATAGAAATCAATCAAACCCCAACAAACATATGCACTACCTACAAGGGCAAACAATGAAAATGATAACTGGATAACTGGACTCCTCCGAAAAGTGAGAACTGATCCGGATTTGAAGAACCTAGGGGAGAAGATGGTGAGAACCAGGCGCACCCTGAAAGGTGGAAAGAAGGATCCTGCCATCAAGAGCACGCGAAGCTCGTCGAAAAGTCTCTTGGTGAGCAGGCGATAGTTAGACTGTGATCGAGGGCAAGGATCTCGACGAGATTACAACAGAAGACGAGCTGAGGAGGGCGCTGAAGGAGCGCTGCGATCTTGGAGATGCACCAATGACAATCCGATTAAGGAAGGCGTACACAGCTACAGCCAATTGGAGCTTTTGAAGTCGGGTCGAATAAAAGTTGGGTGGCCGCGTCGTCCCTCGAGTTCCAAAAGAATTGGAGCGATGCTTTAAGTGCATGGGTTTTGGTCACCGAGGCGAGGACTGCAAAGGTACTGACAGATCTGATCTATGCAGGAAATGAGACTGCATAAAGCAACTGCGATGCATGTGTTGTAAAGGAGAATGGAAACAACCACATACACGGGTGGCTACAGGTGCCCTGTATATAAAGAGCGACAACAGGTCGGCAGTAAAAGAGGTAACCCAAATAAACCTCTATCATTGCGACATAGCACAGCAACTGTTGTGGCAGTCAACAACAGAAACAAAGTGTGACGTTGCAATCATTGTAGCGTGTTCCTCCCGATAACGGAAACTGGGTAGCACATAGAGTGGCGATGGCTGCGATGGGCAGATTCCCCATCCAGGAAGTAGTGTCCAGTTCATCCGAAGGGTTAGCGATCGCCAAAATCAACAGGATCTGTGCATGCAGCTGCTATGCGCCCCAAGGGTGGACCATGGAGCAGTTCCACCAGATGCTGGATGCACTGACTGAAAAGCTCAGCGGAAAAAAGACCGGTCGTCATCGATTGAGACGTCAATGCTTGGCCTGTGGGTGGGGCATGCCGATGTACCAACGCTAGGGGTGCAGCCTGCTAGAAGGCTTAGCAAAGCTGGAAGTTACACTATCGTCTGTAGGTTCCGCCCGCACTTTACGCAGGGACGGTCGTGAATCCGTCATCGATGTTACCTTCTGTAGTCCGTCGCTGATGACAAATATGAACTGGAGAGTGTGTGAGGAGTACAGCATCGGCCAGCGAAATCCTGTCGCAATGCGAAGGACAAATAGTTGCGACCGTAAGTGGAAGACGGAGGTCTTCGACAAGGAACTCTTTGTTGAGGCACTTCGGTTCGACAACGAACTCTCGAACCGAAACGCGGAACAGCTGACGAATGCCGAGCAAACTGGAGCCGAGGAACAAGCGTCGCCCAGCTTACTGGTGGAATGAGCAACTCAGCATCCTTCGCACTAGTTGTCTCAGACCCAGAGGACGTGTTCATAGAGCTAAAACCGCAGCAGACAGAGAAGTGCGTAGGTTGGTGTTCCAAGACCGAATTAAAACAAGAGATAAGACTGAGCAAAACGAACTGCTGCGAGGAGCTGTGCCAAGCCGCTGATGTTAACCCCTGGGGCGACGCGTATCGCATTGTTATGGCGAAGATCGAAGGCTCAATAATGGCTTCAGAGCTATGTCCAGCAAAACTGAATGTTATCGTAGATGGACTTTTCCCGACGCACGAGCCAACGACGTGACCACGTACACCTTACAGCGAGGCAATAAGAAGTAACGTTGAAGGCATGCAAGTCTCAAACGAGGAGCCCGTGGCAGTGGCGATAGAGCTTAAGTCGAACAATACACCCAGACCGGATGGAATCCCTAACGTAGCTCTGAAAGTGGCGATTCAGGCATTCCCGGAAATCTTCAGGAATGTTCTACGGAAATGTCTAGAGGAAGGCCATTTCCAGATCAGGTGGAAAATACCGAAAAAAGTGTGGCTGCCGAAGCCAAGAAAGCCTCCGGGGGATCCAACATCGTATAGGCCAATATTGGATACTCTCGGGAAACTCCTGGCGAGGACCATTCTCAATAGGCTGACGAAATTTACCGCAAGCGAGCACGGGTTATCGAGGATCCAATTCGGTTTCCGGAAAGTGAAGTCTACGGTGGATGCTATTCGGACAGTGGTCGAGACAGCCGTAAAGGCGTCCAAACAGAAGCGGAGAGGCGATAGATATTGCGCTGTTGCTAAGCAAGTTGCGGCTTATCATTTTCGACTTATCCATATTCATTTGCCGATAGCTCTTCTCCAAACTCAATTTCAAAATATAATGTATGATGAACTTATGGTGCTTGAGTAGACCTACAACTTGGTCTAACAATACATAGCTCTATCTCTTATATCTGAGGAATAAGAGCGTATATTCGCAGTGATCTTCGCGATGATATTCGCGATGAAGATCACGCGATTATCATCGTGAAGATCACTGTGAATATACGCTCTCATGTCGAAGATATAGGAGTTAGAGCAATATACTGTTAGACAAAGTTGTAGGTCTACTCATGCACTACAAGTTCATCATACATCATATTATCAAATCGACCCTATGAAAGGAGATATTGGCAAATGAATATGCCTGAGTCAAAAATGATAAGCCGCAACCCTGGTTGTAAGGATGGACGTTAAGAACGCTTTCAATAGTGCCAGCTGGGAGGCTATTGCCGAGTCGTTGCACAGAATGAGGGTCCCTGATTTCTTTAAAGAATTCTGAAGAGTTATTTTCAGATCGGGGTGCTGATCTATGAGACCTCCGTGGGGCGGAAATCAGTGAACAAGACGGCGGGAGTTCCGCAAGGTTCCCGATGGAACGGGATGTACAACGGTGTGCTGACGCTTAAGCTTCCCAAAGGCGAAGTGATCGTTGGCTTTGCAGACGACATCGTATTATCAACAATCGGCATAATTGAAAACTGCGGTACATTATATCTGTGGGAAGGCGGCGAAAGCCATCAATGCGGTAGCCAGAATCATGCCGAATAGCTAGGAACCTAGAAGTAGTAAGCGGCGTCTACTGGCTAGTGTAGCATCATTGATACTAAGATACGGAGGTCTAGCCTGGGTTGCAGCGCTGCAAACCAAGCAAAACCGGGCGAAGTTGAACAGTACGTTCAGGCTCATGGTCATGCGAGTCGTGAGTGCGTACCGAACTATCTCACCGGAAGCAGTATGCGTCATTGCCGGAATGATCCCGATTGGCATCAATCTCGCGGAGGACAGTGAATTCTATCAGCGGAGAAATGTCAGAGGAGTTCGAAAGCTGGTGAGAGCGGCATCGATGACTAAATGTCAACGAGAATGGGACACGGGCGTGAACGGTTGATGGACGCACCTGCTCATACCGTATTTGCCGATCTGGATGAAATCGGAAGCACGGAGAGGTAAATTTCTGCCTTACGTAGTTTCTGTCTGGCCTTGGTTGCTTCAGGCAATATTTGCATCGATTCGGACACGCAGTGTCACCCTTTTCTCCGAAGTGCACAGATGTCCAAGAGACACTGGAGCACGTGGTCTTGGAGTTCCCACGATGTGGACCAATGGCGAAGCGAGATGCTTGCCATCAGCGGGGCAGATACCAGCCCAGTTAACGTCGTTTATAGAATGTGTCTTGACGAAAGTGTTTGGAATGCGATCAACGGAGCCATAACGCAAATCATGTTCGGCTCTGTAGCGAAAATGGCGAGAAAATCAAGAAGCGAGTGGTTGAGTGGAGTACCGGGTTGCAGGGCTGGCTTTTTTCGAGGCGGTCACTTTAAAGTCCCTTTTTTTTAAGGCCTTTTAACTAAAGTCACTATTTTTAGTAATTAGTCAGTTTTTTCAACTTTTTTTTGGGAAAAAATTGGGCGATAATGAATTATTCTACTCTCAGTGTGTGAAAATGAAAGATATAGTTTATTGTATTATTTTATTTCTCGAGCAGTTTAATCTCAATATGCAGCGCTAGCAAAACAAGAGAAAGCTTTTTTTTTTAAATATTAGACTTTGCTGTCTTGTTCTCCCCACGGGAAACTTGTAAACAGCGCGCAGTAACGTCAAACATGAATTACTGCGCGCCGCGTTTTCAAGACTTTTGTGGAAGAGAGCAAGACAGCACGAACGACTGCAAAGCTTAATTTTTTGCTCGCCCGCGTCGTTTCAACGTTTTGTTCACAAACACATTCACAAAGCTTTGCAACAGAAAAAGTGTACTCTAGCAGTGTTCGGATGCATATCGCTCGCTCGCGGTTTCGCACAAAATAAGAAGTGAATTTCAAACTCGAAATCTGAAAATATTGTCTTTTCCATTTCCGGTCACGTATATTTTTCGAAAAAGTTAATGATTTTCTATGTTATTTTCGTGAACCAACTACTTACTAGTTTATGTTTTAGACAAAAATGGGCAAGTGTGCATTTCGCGTTGAATGGCTGAAGAAAACCGATTCGAACGGCTGCCAGATTTCAGATTGGGCACGAAATCATGAACTAAAATTTGGCAAGCAGATGCATTTTTATACGAAGAATGTTGTTACCGTTTTTGAGCTTTGTAGGTTTTACGAAACCCTCCGAACGAAGTGATTCAAAAGTGCGGGAAATTGGACCCACCTCCGTGCATCTTCCGTTTATGTTTAAAACAAATTGAATATTGATAGACAAAAACTATAGTCCCTATATATTTATGGTTTTGTGCATTCAACTATCGAAGCCAAACGATCATGCCATTTTGAGGAAAATACAATTTGGGATATTATTAAGATTATTGAGTATTTATGAGATCCTTCGCCTCAATCGAACGATTTGATATATTCAAATCATTTTATCACACCGAAAAGATCTGACTGAGCCATTGGGTAAATTTGTTGGAAGTTATATGAGACTATTGAGTGACTATAATAAAAACCACTCATGACAATCTTGTGTCAAATTCTTCGACACGCGTTGTATTTTGCACAAATCAGGTAGAACGAGCTCAGCATGAGTGTGGTTGCTCAACGGATCAAGGATGCTGATTAACCACCAAACACAAATTAATTATTTCTTTCAAATCCATTTTTCACTTTTAGTAACCTTTTGAAAAATTTGGTCACTTTTTGGTCCTTTTTTTACAAATTTAAGTCACTATTCAGTCACTTTTTTCATCAACGTAGTCACTAAAATAACTATTTTTAACATTGTTGGTCACTACCAGCCCTGGGGTTGTCGATCTCGGGTGATGTTGTATAGTAGTTTCGCAGTTAGGATTACTCGAGTCGATTCAGTTAGTATGTTAGAGCTAAATGGGACTCAGAGGCGGTTAATCTTCCGCCGGAGAAGTAGATCCGATGTCGGGGACTACTAATTTCGATGACGCTGAGGGTAGGAGCGAAGTGGCTCAGCCAAACAAGGTGAGAGCGAAGTGGCTCAGCCAAACAAGGTGAGAGCAAAATGGTAGTACGAAGGAGTAGGAGCTAAATGGCTCTGTTGTAGCCAAATGGACAAGACCCTCCACGAAGTAATACCATAGGGCATTCCCGTGGGGGGTTTTTTGAAACATTTATAAGGCCTGTTCGCGACAAAATCTGGACACCACTAAATACGTATATCTCTGGAATTACTTCATCCACGCGTCAAATATTTCGCAGACTGATGAACGTATGCCTGTTCATTGTGTAAGTTTAATATTTGGTGATACTACAAGCTTTTAGATCGAATGTAGCGTCGAAAGAAGAGCAAGTGCGAAAAGCATTTGTGTGCGGTCGCAATCAAAATCCAGATCTGTCAGTAAGAAAACTTGTAAAAAAGCTTGGTTCTCCTCCAAGCACTGTCCATAACGTTCTTAAATCTTTCGATACGTAGAGCTTCCATTTCCCGGCGGTTTTCGGCATCCCGGGATTCGGGAAATTTTTATTCTATTTCCCGGGAAATCCCGGGATCCCGGGAAAATAATAATTTTATTTAAAACGTGTTGCAAATCGTTACTCGCGTTTTATTTAAGTATTAGTCATTAGAAATAAGCAATAACAGATGAAAAAACAAGCCCTTATTCAATATTAGTCATTTGAAATAAGCAATAATAGATGAAAAAAATATACATTATTCATAAGTCGCGAAAAATTATGACTGCTTCTTAAAAAACGATTTCAAAAAAGTAAGTACGTTAATACTTGTATCCGAAATGGACGAACGCCTCTTTGTGCAAAAATTTGCTGAATTGGAGAAAACTCGCTCGCTGTCGGTTGAAGTCGGCTTGATGGATTTGAACTTGTCGAATAGTTTTTGCAGATTGCTCGTCAAGTTTCCGGTTAGCTCATACAGCATGGCTTCCTTCTGGATGATTTTTCCACGGTCTACTGACTCAATTTTTTGAATTCTTCCAGAATGTTCTTTAATAGCACTTTCCAGTTCCTGCTGGAGGGTAAGTTCCTCTGGGTGCAGCGATGAATCACTTGAATTTGATGACACGCTTGTTTCATGATCCACTATTTCTATTGAAAAGTTAGTGTCTTTCAAGAATTTCATTACCTGCGCCCTTGAGCACGTTGGCATTTCGCTTGATGAGTCCATATGATTATTTTGCAAAAATTTCATCAATGAAACTAGTTCCTTATTACGACGCGAACAAATTCTATCGTGAACTGCGGCATATAGCTCATTAGAAATTGTGCTATTTTGCTGCTTGAGTTTCGAAAGCAAAAAACTCAAGCTGCCTTCAGCAGTTAGCAAGGTAGCATCTCGTCTGCCTATCGCTTCAGACACTAACCTGATTGGTTGCAAGGCATCCAAAAGTGTTTTCAGACTCTGCATATCTTCGTCACTCAGTGGGTTCGAATGTTCAAGCTCTGTTAGTGTCAGTTTGATGCATTCATAGACACGTATAAATCGTTCAAGCATCCTTTCAGTGCTGTTCCACCTTGTCGTGACGTCGATAAGCAATTGCAGCGGTTTTCGATGAGCTGCGATAATTTTATCTTGCAATATTCCGTTTTTCACCGGCGATTGTCGGAATATTTTAACGATTTTTCGAACTTGCTTTAGAACATCTCCAAATCTTGTATGATACAGTACTGGAAAAGAAATAATACTAAGATTGATTCAAGTTACAATAACCAGTTAAAACCAAACCTGAGGGTGTTCCAATCTCTTCTTCCGGATATTCATCATCTTCGTAGTCATAATCATCGTTGTCATCATCGATATCATCAACTGCAACTGAGTTGTCTTTACGGAGGACATCCATCACCGCCAAATGAAGTCCGTGATTATAGCACAGCTGATGAATGAATTGGGACTCTCTCCCAAACTTCACCATCACGGCAGCTCCGTCGGTTGTAGCAGCAACAATGTTTCCCCTGGCAAACCAAAACTCTTGGTAACGTTTGTGACAGCCTCTCGAATTTTTTCGGCAGGAAGTGATCCGCGAGCTCGAATAAGTCCGAGGTTGAACATAGTTCCGTCGTAGCAGTGCACATTGATATTAATATACCGTTTGTTATTGACGCTTGTCCATTCATCCAATGTGAGGCTCATACCTTCACCCATTGCAACTCGTTTTTCTATTTCTTTTTTGGTGAGATCTTTAGCCTTATTGTAAAAGTCATGCACCAGTTTCATAACCGCTGTGTTGGATTTTGGAAGCTGCAAGCCGCGAGCAGAAATGGATTGGCGTATAAATTCACTATTAGTAATAGCGTGGATAGAAAATCCGTCAAGTGCAGCAAGCCGTGCAACAATTTCTTCCAAGGATTGCCGTTTGATAAACTGTCATTGATGATCCTTCAGGTTTTGCTACTTTACATGGTGTTGGTGCAGATGATGGTTGTTGGTCTTCAGCGGTCGGTCGTTTAATTGTTATGTTATGCTTGCCTTGTAAGTGACGTAATAATCCACTGGTAGATGATCCCTTGCAGGAAAGCTGTTGAGGACATTTTGAGCATTGTGCTTTTTCACCATTAGTGGATAGCTTTGTAAAATACTGCCAAACGTCTGCCATTTCTGCAATCAATTGGTAATTTAAAAATACAGTTGTTTTTCTTCTGGACATTAGAGATAATTCACTTACCGTATGATTTCAAAATATTTATTAAAAATCACGAACAAGACTTACTGAGGAGTACGACGTTTTTTTACGTACACGTCACTGAATAGGCATTATGTGAATGGAGAGTGAAAAAGATGAATAAAAACCCTTCAATATCACATGGATGTCAAACCCAGCGAACACTGCAAAAACTTTCGATGAAACTTTAAACGGTTCCCAATGTTCTTTTTAAAAACATACACGGGTGTTAAAACTCACTCACGGTTGAGTACATAAAACTCAAATACGCAAAAATCAATTTCTTGTTTAGGAAAACTGAAAGCTTATAATAATAGCATTGCGAACGATTTTCATTAATCTTCAAACTTGGACGGTCAAAGCAGAAAAAGTTATTCAACTTCTAAAGCTGTGAACCATTTGGCAAATTATTTTAACTTTTGTTTAAAATTTGACAGTTGGATAGTTATTTCCCTCCAGTTGAAAATAACCCTGCTCTGGGGCATGGTTAGTTTTGACAGTTCGATAGTTATTTTCAGATCCACACTCTCAACCATCTTCACTGAAATTTGAGTAACTTTAATTCATAAACGTTAAGAGTAAAATTTAGCAACTTGACACACATTCTCTTTGTGATGTTTTTATGGACGTCAAACATTGCACCAACAACCCGACGACTTGTTTCTGTTGCTAACCATGCGTACCAAGGGCCCCTATCGCTGTCAACCACATATATATGCACCATAGCTCACATAATTTTGACATTTTTGGACATCTGACATTTTTGGGCATCTGACAATTGAAATATAAGTGCCATTATTTGAAAAGAGCGAATCTATTTTTGTAAACAATGGCTTTCACAGTCAATTTCTCTTGAACAAAAGGTCCACACATACAAACTTAGTGCTTTTTATGAAAGAGTAGTATTTCCTCTATTAGCTGATATTCAGGTTGAAGGAATTTATTCAACTTGCGATGAATTCATAGACCACGTGTTTGATTGCAAAAGCCTTGATGAAATGTTGTCCCATCAAAACAAATTGATCAATGCCAGGCACAACAGGCATGACAGAACGAATCAAACTTCTCTTTCACACTCGCTTTGCATCCGTCCCGACGTGCACATATGTAGGAAAGTGATAGAAATAACAGCTTGATGCATTCATCCTAACCATATATTTATCACACATTCATGTGTGCTTCAGCGAAATCCTCAATCATTGCCCCCCTGATGCGTACCGATAGTTTCAGCAAGTGCACAACCGATAATTTCGACAAACCGCACAAAGTTTTTTACCAAATTTTCCCGAACTCTTGTCTTAGCGTGTATGCATATGGTTAAAATTAAAAATGGTTCGCTGTCTAGTTAAATTTTAACCATTTGAGGGGAAACAACTATCGAACTGTCAAATTTTAACCAAAAGTTAAAATAATTCGCTAAAAAAAAAAATTGTTGGTGCTTGCGTTTAATTTAATCCTCGATATGGTAGTTTCTACTGCAGCTTTTTTTTTGCGTGAACAGAAAACTCCAACACGGCTGTTGAAGTCCATCAAAATTTGAGTTAAAATTACTAAGATTCGCAAAAACGTAGGTTTCTCGAGGAATTGACTTTAGACATTCTCTCAAATCTCAAAACAGTATTGCAAATTGAAAATCGTAACTGGTATGTAAAAGGTTGGTCCTGCCATATGATGTAGTTGAACGTCGAGAAAGTCTAGTGATACGAACGAAATCAATATTTGAAACCATTGTTTACTATTGGCCTTTAGACTTAGACCCTTAACACTAACACTCGAGGTTGCTCTAAGCTGTAATTATAACACATACCATTCCTTGCCAGTAAACAAGGAATTACTGTCTCCATATACCAATGATTAATATAAAAATATTTCAACTGTTTTCGTATGTAAGAACAAAAATTGGAAAACATAAAAAACCGGGATCCCGGGATTAGTTTAAATATTTCCCGGGATTCGGGAATCCCGGGAAATTGGAGAATCCCGGGATTTTTCATCCCGGGACATCCCGGGAAGGAAGCTCTAGATACACGTTTGACAACAGCTAGAAGGGCTGGGAGCGGAAAAACGGATCTCCGGAACCTACCGGAACGGTAAACAAGCAAATGTATCGCGAAGAATGCCTAAAGAAGCGATTGTTACCATTCCTACGCGGCCATGATGCTCACTCGCTATTCTGGCCTGATTTGGCATCTTGTCACTACGCCAACGATGTTTTGGAAAGGTATAAAGCGAATTGAGTCCATGTTGTACTGAAATAGGCGAATGCACCTAACTGCCCCGAATTGCGACCTTTCCAGCGGTATTGGGCTGAAGAGAAAACTCTCTACAACTGTAGAAAAATTTCGAAAAACTTGGACAAAAGCTGCTAAATCTGTTACAGAGAAGTCTACACAGACCCTGATGGCTAGAGTAAACTCAAAAGTTCGTAGTTTCTTCATGCAGTTTAATAAGTAACTGTAATAAGTTTCAAGATAACTAATAATGCACAATTAGATGCATAAAAATGCATGATGGTGTAAACTAACAGCAAATTTGTTTTATTCCAAATTTAATCTGTCCAGATTTTGTCGCGAACAAGCCTTATTGCTTATCATCTGGTGAAATGTTATCGGACATGAACTTCGTGAAAACCATCCAATCCTTGCTTCTCTTCTATCGTACCCATGCATGTTCGATTTATCCCAAAATATAAACTAAAGCGTTATTGAGAGTTACAACTTCATTCTCATTAATCAAGTAGCTTCTCACAAGTCACCCTGGTCCAGTGAGATCAACCATGGATTCAATAATAGCTCTTCACAAAATTACAGAATGGAAGCCCATGTCAGAATGGTTAGTTACTTCCATTGAAAATAGAATTTTAATTAAGTGCTCGATAATGACGAATCTTGTCCCGCAGTTTTCCGGGTTTCATTCAAATGAAGGGAACTGTTCGAATCGTTTAGTTTTAGCAAACTACTATAACCCGATTAGAACCCTATTGCCAGAGCCACGTAGACATTACCTGGCTACGTCGCTGATCATCATGTCCTCGTAGTTGTTGTTGTTATTATTGTTGTTGTCATAGTCGTTGTTCGCGGGTCAGAGTAGTTTGAAATGACCCTTTTTGTCACATGGTCGCAGACGCCAGTGACGCCAAATAGGGAGAGGGTCGGGGGCTGGTAGTTTTTATTTTCCTTTGCCTCAACAACAACGGCATCACCGGCAGTGGCACCCGAGACATGATGGTCCAGCAGCAGCAGAAGCTTTTAGGAGAGCCTTTTTTTCATCCTACTATTCCCCGATAATATCCCGGCCGAAAGTCACAGCCCTATGCAAACAACGGAGGGAAAATGCATGCCAGCAGGCAGAAAACGGTTCTCTACGTCAGCGTCCGTTGTACCTACTATAGCTGGTGTGCTGGTTGGGAGGAATTAGAGAAGAAAAAAAAAACTACTAACAGAACAGTAGAAGCTTAAGTCGATCTCTTGCAAAAGAGACATGAAATGTATGTTTATGTATGAATGGTGAGCAGAAACAGAACCCGCCAGTAGCAGCCGAAGTCTCCACTATGCTTTCTATAGTTGATGATGATTCACAGAGGATTGTACATTCTTCAGGCACTAGCATGCGGTCGCTGTTGGTTTTGTAGTTTTATTTTTTCACAACAAGATGAGTCACTATCATTTGGGATCTTTAACGCTTTTGCATTGTGAGTCGTCGTGGCTCCATTCCATTGTTTGTGTGACCGTTAGTTGTTTGTCATTTTAACTAGTAGTCTGCATATGATGCTGTTGGGAATCTGGCTTGGAAGGCTTCATGGCTACGTTGATGATTATGTGAACTTTGGTCACTTATGCATTCCATAGCGACACGATGACACGATGACAACTGTCATCGGACAGTGAGCAATTCTGGCTGGCCAAAAAGTTTTGTTTTCCTTTCTGCCGAGTATCATTGTTGCATAGTTTAATCAGCGACCTGTGCACCGACTGAGTATTGCTGTGAAATGCTTTGCTGCAGTGCATAAATCACCTCATTCGTTCTAAGAGCGGATTAAATTGTGCATCGTCGTTAGCTCCTCCAAATCAGTCTGAAGTTTTGATGCAAATGTGTTTAGTAATCTTTTTTTAACAGCGCATTATTTCCGATGATATGTTTAACTTTTGAAACGGAAGTAAATTCGATTATCTCGATTGCCTTTACAAGTTTTTATTTCGTATAAATCCACGTTTGTTGTTCGGACCGAAATTAATTGGCACTTTTCGTCACAACTCTATAAAACCAAAATGTTGGAAGTGAATTGACAGATGAAAAGAAATTTAATTGGTTGCATTTGTCAAGCTAATTTTCCCGGATGCTAATTATCATTTGCCAGGCGCTTTCTTGTTTCCACCTCAGATTTCGAATTCAAGAAAATTAAACCAGGAGTGAGCGTGGAGAACGGAACCACGGAACAAAACAAAACGAATCCTTGATGCCGACTCGGTGATTGAGACAACGCCGTCTGCTAATTTAGTAATTAGTTGACGAAGACGTCGCATATATAATTATGAATCCAAGTCGCACTGGAACATAAAAAAAAGATTTATTTCACGATCACTACTGTTACATCGATCACTTCTAACTAAGAACTGCCCAAATAATTAATATTAATCCCTATTTATAACCTACGTTATGCTAACTATGCTATTTTATGTGCCTGCCTATTTGGAACAACAGTGACATCGGCTGATCGGGTCTGAAGTTCAGGAATTCTGCTGATGGTGCTTGATTGGTTACCGAGTGGCATCGGTTGCTGGTGTCTGAAGTCCAGGGGTTATGCTGACGGTGCATGTTCGGTTGCCAGGCCATGGTTTCCTGCTGACTGGCTGTTGGTTCTGGTGCGTGTTGTATCATAACTCCTCCGGGGGGTAAAAAAGCGTGGCCTCACGCGTCTTCTCTGGGGTTCTGTATGAATTCTTTCTTGGTGAGTTTTGCAATGAAGTAACGAACAGTTTGTCTGTAATGTAAGAGAGCAAAGATGGCTAATGTTATAGTTAGGGTTGTTGAGAGCGTTATTCCTCCTAATAAGCTCCAGTTCCATAGGTGGTGGGTGAATTGTTTCAGGTACACGTGGTCGATCATCTTTCGGTTAATTATGGATCTATTGCTGACGTAGTTCAAATCGTCTTCCTCCTGGTGATAATGTATTGCAAGGTTGTGCATGGCTCCTTGAAAAATGGATGGCTGAACGGTGTGGCTAAGAGATACGAATTGCTGATTTCCAAAACTCAAAGTACAGTTTGAGAATGATATTAAAAAAGTTACCTTTCAGCACTCTGTTATCGGGGCCACAATCAGATTTCAAAAGATCTGATTTCGCATTATTGATTAGTAAGAGGTTATCTGTTATAAGTTGTGCTTCAGTTTTGTTTTCTCGTATGGTAGTACAGAAGCTTTTCGTGCCCAATATTAACTTGGATATGCAACTGTCAGAGTACTTACGGATGTAACTGATGTGTTGAACGTATTCATCTGGTTTGTTTGTGGTGAATAGGCTATTTCCGCTCTTGATCAGGTTTCTTGGATAATGTTTTATCATTGAATTGTTGTTGTTGAGTGGGTGAATTTGGAATATTGTTGACTCGTCCTTCTCGAGTTCCGGTACTCTTAAAATATAAAGTAGAGTTTCTCCGTTGACTGCAATTTTTGGTTGGACTAGGCTGAGTGCTTCGTCTGGTAGGTCTGTATATACTCCTTGATCTTCTAATAATGTTTTAATTGTGTTTATCTCGTGTGCTGTAAGAAACTTATTGTTTGCTATAGAGACTTTCGTCCATAGTATCGCGTCCTGGATTTCTTCCAAAATGTTGTTCATAAGGTCAATATTCATGATAGTGGTAATAGTTTCTATCTCGTTTAAAATGATCTGGTTCTCATGTTTACTCTCAATTACCTTGTTTATTGTGTTTGATAATGATGCCAATCTGTTTCCGAGCTGTTCATTAATTTTCAATTGCTGGTTATTGCTGTCGATTAGTTCGTTCATGGTAGAGTTTATGATGTGTAGATCCTCTGCATCTGGGCTCCCGCTGATCCATTTCCATGTCGTTCCTATTAGGTCGAGGCTCCTAACTATTCGTTTTTGTGGTTTAAGTTGAATAAAATTAGAATATAAGAGTTTAATTTTTAGTTTCACTATTTCTGATAGATGATTATTGATCTTTCTGTATGCTAGATTGGTCAAAGAATTGATGGTTAATTCAAGATTAGTTATGTTGATTGGATGGATAATATGAAAATTTCCTGTTTGTATTTTGCATGATTTTGTTTTCAATGTTAAAATTGGATGTGTGTTTAAATTTGTGATTTCTATGTTTTGACAATTTAATCTAAGGATTCCGACAAATATAATTATGACTATAGGTATTCTTATCATTTCTAATGGGCAGTTGTGTAACTAAATGTTTTTAAAGTAAAGTTTTTTCGTTTTCTTCCGTCTTCGTCTCTTGTTGAACTGAAATTAGAAAATAAGTTGACTGTTAGTTATTTTGGTTATTGTGATTTCGGCTGAAATTTGAAGATTGAGTGATTAGATGTTCCAAAGGGTTGATGGCTTCTGACTTGAACCTACAAAAAAAGAAAAAAAAAGTCATGTTATTATGGTTTCCTTGTACGTTTCAGTTTATTTTTATTCCTTTTAACGTTTCTGTTAATAACCACTGAATACTTATTGTCTTTCAGACATTTTGCCTCTGAAAATCTAGGATCTAATTTTTTTCTAGTGTTTTTCTTTATTTGAATGTCTGTGTTTTCGATAAAAGTTGGAGGGTCTTCTTTCATAGAATTATTTTTAGTCATTGTAGTTGCAGACTTTTTTAGTTGATTTAAGACTTTTGCATACACATCTTTTGCTTCCTCTGCAATTTGATTTGGATTCACAATATTTCGTTGATTGAACACAATTTCATTTGGTGTGAATGATGTGGACGAATGCACTGAATCATTATAAAGCGATGTTGCTATGGCAATAATTTCTGATGAGCTTTGTCCTTCAAACTTATGCTTATTAGTATTGAATAGTTCTATGATAGTGCTGTGTGTTTTCTCAATCTGTCCGTTTGACTCGGAAGATGAGGCAAACTCTATTTCAGTTCCCAAATTAGCTAGGAACATTTTTAACTGCAGGCTTGTGAAAGCTGCTTCGTGATCACAAATTATTTTTTAGGTGCTCCAAATATTCCAATGTATTGAGAAAGGGCTTTTTGTATATCTATTAGGTTCCGAGATGGAATTTCTATCATTTGCAAATGTTTTGAGAATGCGCATATAAGTGATAAATAATTTTGTTTGTCTATTCCAAAAATATCTATGTGAACTCTGTGAAATGGTGCGGTTTCAACTGGTCTAGGTGATAACTTAATGTTATATGGTTTACGTTCATATTTGTGCTTAGCACAGATGGAACAAGAATTAACTATTTGCCTGATTTTCTTTGTCATTTTAGGGAAAAAATAGGATCTTTTTATTTGTTTTTCCATTTCTGATATACCCCTGTGAGCACGTTCGTGTTCAGTACGCACTATTATATCTTGTCTGTTTTCTGAAGTTACGTCTTCGACCATGTTTTGGGTTATAACGAAATGTGAGTTTGATATTGAAAAATGTTCTCTGTGTACTTCTTGGATTATTTGAAATAAATGTTCAGGTGCAAGAATAGCGGTTTGTGTTCCCGAGCTGTATTCTTTAATGAATGAAGTAATATCTTCTGGGCTGAAAGATGTTGAGCAAATAATAGTTCGATTGAAGTTGGGGAATGGATTTTCTGTGATTACGCTGTTAAAAGTTGTTTGTCTAAAGATTATTTGATTGCGATAGCTGTTAATGGGTTTTTCTGTGAAATGAATAAAAAAATCATCAGATGTTCTAGAAGAGTGCATGGAATTTTCAGACTCGTCGTCTGCTTCGTTCGAATTTGCATCTATTTTTCGGCTAAGAGCGTCTGCTACGACATTCGTCTTTCCGGCTTTGTAAACAACATCGTAATCGTAGTTTTCCAACTCCAAGCTCCAGTTAATTAGTTTCAAATTTTTCTTAGAGGTTTTTATGTAGCAAAGAGGTTTATGATCTGTTACAAGAGTAAATTTGTTACCGACGAGATACGGTCTAAATTTATTGATTGACTACATTATTGCTAACGCTTCTTTTTCTGTTGTGCAATAATTATTTTCTGTATTGTTAAGCGTCTGACTGGCGAATGCTATGGGGCGTTCAATACCATCTTGTTTTTGCGATAATACCGCGCCGAGAGCGTAGTTACTCGCATCAGTAGTTAGAATAAATGGCAATTCGAAATCAGGATATGCTAGTACCTGATCAGATGCTATGATGTTTTTCAACTTAGAGAATGCATCTTTAAAATTCTGATCATTTATATTTACCTCTGCCTCTTTCTTCAAAAATTTTGTTAGTGGTTTGGTTACTTTAGAATAATCTTTTATGAATCTTCTGTAATAACCGGTGAGGCCTAGAAATTGTTTTATCTGTTTCTTGGTTTTAGGTAGTTCCCACTCTAAGATTTTTTTTATTTTATCTGGGTTTGTTTTTATTCCTTGTGGAGTTATCACGTGCCCCAAGAATTCCGTCTCTGTCCTCATAAACTCGCACTTATCTAATTGGATCTTAAGATTGAAGTCTGAGAGACGTTTTAATATTTTCGACACATTTTCTAGATGATTTTTTAAATTATAACCAATTATAATAATATCATCCAAATATACAAAGCAAATTATTCCGATGTATTCGGCTAAAATGCTGTTCATCGCACGCTGGAAAGTAGCTGGTGCGTTTTTTAGGCCAAAGGGCATTCTTGTAAACTCAAAGTGCCCTTGTCCGGTAGAAAAAGCTGTTTTTTCCATGTCCTTTTCACACATTTCTATTTGATGAAAGCCGGATTTCAAATCTAATGTTGTGAAATACACGGATTTTCCGAGGCTATCTAATATTTCCTCTATTTGTGGTATAGGGTGTTTGTCGTCAACCGTTTTCTCATTAAGTTTACGGTAATCGATGACAACCCTGACTTTCTTTTTACCTGATGCGTCAGACTTTTTTGGGACGACCCATACAGGAGATGAATAGGGGCTCAGAGAATTTCTGATAATGCCACATTCAAGCATTTCTTGAATTTGCTCGTCGACATCCTTTTTGAAATGTTGGGGATACCTGTATGTTTTTGTATAGATGGGCTGATCATTTTTAGTTTTTATTCTATGTTTAACAGCTGTAGTTGCTGTGAGTTTTTCGCCAGTTCTCAGCAGAGTGTCCTGATGTTTTAAAATGACGTCGATTAACATTGATTTTTCATGCTCTGATAAGTGTTCTGTGCGTATTAATTTTTCGATGTCTGATGTTTCTAAGGATTTATGTTTCTTTATAGGAATCGGAGAGATTGTTTCGAAATTGTTAACTTTAAGAGCAAGTTTCGGAATGTTTTTGGAATTTCTTTACTGTTGCTTTCAATGAGGATTGTTGATTTACAATTTTCTGATTTGTAAAGTCCAGGTGATATCATTAAATCATTACTTAATTTTGTAAAGTTTGGGACATACCAATCACCATTGTTTTCAGTTGAAATCGTAACAATATGATTGAATGTTTTTTTCGAGGGATAGTATTTTTGAAATGGCAAAATATTTCCACTTATGTTTATTGTTTCTGTTTTATAATCGATAATGGCATTTGTTTCTGACAAAAATTCTGACCCTATAAGACCTTCAAAAAAATTATGAAAGGCGATTTCGTAGTACTTCTGGGTGGGAATGTTATTTCCGAAAAAATTGAATTTTCCTTTCCGTTCGATAGTATGCGTACCAGTTATGTTTTTTATTTTAACAGGTTTGGTCTTTTTTGTTTTTTAAGTATTCCAGGCCGAATGAGGTTTTTGTTGGCACCAGTGTCTATAAGTAGTTTAACATTGTTGGAAACTAAGTATGGTAAAAAATTTATGTTTCTATTTGCGTTTGATCCACCTGACAAAAATTTACTTCGTTTTCATCATCGGATGACTCATTCGAAGTTGGGTCTTCCAATTCACTAGAAATTTCATTGTTATTTATATGTTTTTTATTATAGCTCAATCTGCTGCGAAGGGATGGATCAATTTCCATTGGTTCAACTGAATCTTTTCTATCAAATTCTGGTTTGATGGGTAGATTTGACTTTGGTTTCATCTGTTGTTTTTGGGACTTTGGATCGTAGCTTTTGTTGTTGCTATTGATTTGTGTTTTATTATTTGTAAACCTTGTCTTAGAAATTTCATCCATGTTACTGGCATTGATTTCCTGACTTTTAAATTTGCATAAGAATGCGTATGCATCCTCGATGTCTTTGGGCCGTGCTGCTTGAGCGTGACCGAAATAATTACCCCGTAGTCCGGATATAAATGCGGCTAATGCATCCTCGTCGATAAATGTGCTAATAGCTTCCCAATTGTCGCGATATTTTGCGTTTTGCTTCGCTAAGGTTTTTATGTTTTGCACGATTTCTTTCGTGCGATGGTAGTATTTGTGGATAGTCATGCTATCCAGCATTTTATTCTGCCATAACTGGCACTTATATGTAGATAACTCTTGACGATCGCCAAGAGCGTTGATTAGTATTTCTTTTATGTTATCAAAATCTTGTGGATTGCCGGCTAGACATAAGATGTCTTTTGCCTTTCCACTAATTTTATTGGTGACTGCTGTCACATACATCGCATATAATTGCGGTGGAATTTTATCTTTAAAGAGGTTCAGCGTATTTTCCGCTGTGTTGAGCCATGAAGACAATTGTTTTCTGTTGCCTTCAAAAGATTGTAAAGATTTGATGGGATCTGGAATTCTGAAAAAGTCCCCAATCGGAACTTCTCCGGAATTTACCGCTACTGGGTTTCCTCCGGCCGGAGCGGTGGTTAATTGTTCAAGCTGACTCTGTTTAGCTTGAAGGCTGGTAATAGCTGCCATCATCTGGGCGAGCTGATTCGAAATTTCTTCCATTTTTAATGGGTTATTATCTTCGTCGTCAGAGGTTTCTGATGAATTCTCTGAAAATTTTCTCCTGCGAAAAAAATTATCTCTGTTTTTGCGGGTTGCTTTTGGCATAAGGTATGTTCACTTTGTGAATCTTTGTACCTGACCTACACTATTATGCAACAAGTGGTGCTATTATAAGTGAAACAAAGCTAACGCTGTGTCTGGTTTCACTTGACTCGCTTGCGCATTAGTGGTTTCAAATTGCGGGGGGAATGAATTTGCGTTCTCTTAGAACTCGTAAACTCGGTTTAAATTTGCGGGGGGAATTAATTTCCGTTCTCTTAGAACTCGAAAATTTGTTCAACTGCGACAAAAGTTTGTCACAGACGTGGGTAACACTTTTTCTTTTCACTTAGATAAAAAAGGTTCTACTCACGGTTTTTGCTTGTCGTGTCCTAGGTGGTTCGCGGTTGAACGTTGCTGTTTGTTCAGGTGCTGTGAGCCGGGGGGTCCTCAATTCGATACGACGGATGAAATCCTTAAGTCGACGATGCTGACGCGGAACCGCTTCCTGTGCAGGTTATTAATCTGCACTACCACTGTTTGTAAACTCACTAGTCACTTCAACCGTTTCCGGACGGCTGCGCCAATTATGAATCCAAGTCGCACTGGAACATAAAAAAAAGATTTATTTCACGATCACTACTGTTACATCGATCACTTCTAACTAAGAACTGCCCAAATAATTAATATTAATCCCTATTTATAACCTACGTTATGCTAACTATGCTATTTTATGTGCCTGCCTATTTGGAACAACAGTGACATCGGCTGATCGGGTCTGAAGTTCAGGAATTCTGCTGATGGTGCTTGATTGGTTACCGAGTGGCATCGGTTGCTGGTGTCTGAAGTCCAGGGGTTATGCTGACGGTGCATGTTCGGTTGCCAGGCCATGGTTTCCTGCTGACTGGCTGTTGGTTCTGGTGCGTGTTGTATCATAACTATATACCTTTCTATGCTAGTGTTTACCTGTTTACCTGCTGTTTTCGCACTTTCCTCAAATATGGAACCTCACACAAAAAGATAATGATTACAAATAACAGGCAAAACGGTGTTACATTAAGCAGGTTTAAACTTTTACGCGGACTAAAGTGGTTTTGCTTCTCTTTGGCTCTCTTTCGGCGCGGAGATGGGAGTTAGTTAGCGCTACAGTGCCTCCGACTAGCAGCCATTTGCGGTACACGTGGATGAACTAATTAAAAAGTTTACCACCGGCGGTTGCTTGTTGTTAGTTGGCGATCCGCATGCCGATCGTGGGAATGGAGGGTTGGTTCCCGGCTTGTTGTGGAAGAATTTTCAATTGTTTTCCTTATTCTAGACTGCGTTCCAACTTGTGCCAAGCTATGTAATTTGTTTATCAAGCTTTGATGAGGTGGTATTGGTTGCTTCGTTGTTGTTTTTTTTTCAAAACTCCTTTTTCCTGAGGAGTCTTAAAAATTGAACACAGCAAACAAAATAAATTATGTCGAATCCAAGTGCAGGTACAGCCTGGATCGGAATATTTCGACTTTTTTTTTTGACAGACAATATTGTTCTAGAAGAGTGTGTTTTTGAAGCCGTGCTACGGAAACTTTTTGGGTGAGTTGCAAGTATAACTATTTCTAATTTAGCTGTATCCATAACACCAGCTTTAGTATTTACTGCAGGAGCTGAGTTTAAGGCAAAACAAATCAAAGCTCAGATCAACAGCATAAATCGATTTGAAATTATTACTTGTTCCGCTATTTCTTCCAGGTTCCACTTCATCTTGATCAACCTTCCTTCCAACTTGCCAGATAGTAAGGTTGCAACGTTTTTCACGTTTTAATTTAAATTTTCCATAGGAAGTGCTGACAACTATTTTGGAACCATTTTCACTGATTTGATCGAAAATTTCTCTTGAATATACGACTTCCAAAACGAAGCCACCAAACGTTTGACATTCGCATTCGAAGGTGGATTCTAGATATTAAAACTTCTTTATCGACTTTCATGGCACGTTTAGTTACGTTTAATCATTAGGTAATCTGTGCACCCAAAATTTGTATTGAACTTCATTGGTCCGTGTAAAGCGCTTCCCAACCAGTGATCAAGGTCGCTGAACATCGTCTCTTTTCATATTCTTTTTGGCTTGTTTAGAAAGCGCGTAGTCAACGATTTCTAACAAAATTTGTATGACTATTTATCTAATTTCTAATTGATTTCTTTTGAGCTAAGCAAAGCATACTTTATAGCGTTTCTTGTTTGTTATTTCAGATGAAAAAAAATATTTCTAGGTTCATGCATTACTCGCACTTTTTCAGCACTCTTCCGAGTTCTGGCGCCCTCGGAGGAGGCTACGGGTCTGATTAAATGGTACTTAAAATTACTGTTTTTTATCTTCCTAAGATATTGGGGTCAATTCTGACCCATGGCTCAGCTTCTTTTTTATTTTTAAACCAATTTAAAGTTTTCTGACTTTTAATGTTTTACGGAATTCATAAACATATTTTATTTCAGTTTAAGGTGGTTGTTCATAAGAGCTCAAGAGATCGTCTTCAGCAAAGTTTTTCAGTGCGTAACGAATCGTCTTTTCATATTATCACATTAGTTCCGGATATTTCCCTCCAGATGGCACTGTTGTCTATCTTTACCAAATGAAGCCCTAGAGAGTTGTCGTCTTGAAACTGCGCACAAGTTTGGAAAATAAAATGTAGTTATTTGATATTATCAGAGTAGTTCCAGATTTTGCTGCAGAGATTACAACTTTTTAAAGTTACCGTCTGCAGTAAAGTTGCTGAGCATGTAAAATGTAATCACTTGACATTATCATATTAGTTCCAAATTGCGCCCCAGAAATGGCGCTGCAGTCTATATTTGTCAAATGAGCCTCTAGAGAGTTGCCGTCTATGGCAAAGTAGTTGAGAATGTAAAATGAAGACATGTGAAATAATCACATTAATTCCAGATCGTACCGCAGAGATGGTGGATATTCTGCAGCGCAGATCTGCAACTAATATGATAATCTCACAATATGACAAATGACATACTGAGAAACTTTGCTGAAAACGACAACTCTCTTGAGCTTCATTTGGCAAAAGTAGACTACAGGGCCATCTGGGGGCAATATCTAGAATATAAGATAATGTGTCAAAATACGACAAATGACATACTGAAAAACTTTGCCGAAGACGGTCGCTCCCTAGCTCTTAATTTGGAAAAGATAGACTGCCCCGGCATCTTTACGGCATGATCTGGAAATTATGCGATAATGATAAAAGACGACAAATAAAATAATGCGAAACTTTGCCGAAGATGGCAACCCTCTACAATGAATCTGGAAAGTATGGTTTGCAATTCTGTACATAATTCGAATTCAAAACCTCATTCCCTTTGTAGCAGATTCCCGGTTGCCAATGATACTGGCACCAGGTTTTTCCACCACCGATACATTTTTGAGACCATATCCTTCAAATGGAGTACAAACATGTCTAGGTTGAATGTGGCTAGATTAAAATTTCATAATTCTAGAAAGGGTTGAAATCCGGGTCAATATTGACCCTAAGGTTTTATGTGCCAGTTATTTTAAATACCCGAGGAAGGTTAAATATTTTGTTGAAGAGTGAGGGATCAGAGGACAATTTCATGATATTAGGTGATTTCAGTAGTCATATTGGCTCTACAATTTACTCTAGTTATTGCAAACAATCTTTACTGGCGAGATGGTCAAATAAATTGGTTTCATCACAAATTGATCACATTCTTCTACCATAAGAGGTTCAAATACGAATAAAAAAGAAAAGTATCAGGGCTATCTGGACAAAAAGGTTCCAATCGGACCATAAGCTTTTCTAAGCCACTGTCAGAAATTTAACTTACTCACTACTTTTTTTTTAAAAAAACACTATTTACATTTTTTTAGCGTATTAGCAGAACGATTGCGATTGGGAAACCAGGAGAATTTAAACACTTTCAAAATTATCACTAGTAAAAGCGAGCTAATGCCTTTGAATTACACTAGAGAAAGCTTATCTTTTGACAGATAGATCTACATATTTCGTCTGTGACTTACAGACTGATAGTATTGGTTTTTGTGGATGGCCTGCGGTTAACGGGGAAAAGGCTCAGAAGCGGTTGTTTGCAAAATGGAAATATGCCCTTTTCAATTGTTGGTCTTGGATGTGGTATTGTACTTTGTGTATTTGTTGGTTGTCTGTAAATTTGTGTTTACATTGTTCTTTTACTACGAGCAAGTCCAAACATGTTAATTTATTGTCATTTTCAATTTCATAAGTTAATTCAATGTTTTTCTGTAAGTTGTTTAATGTTTTTAGGGTGAGAGGTAAGAGATCTTTCTTTAAAATGCAAAACACGTCATCAAAGTATCTTCGCCAAACGGTAGGTAGTTGATTTGAATCTGGTAATTGTTTTTCAAAATTTGCCATGAAATCTTCGTTCAGAAAAGGAGAAAGGAGGTTACCTTTTAATTGTTTATAATGTTCGTTTTTGAAAGAAAAATAATTGTCTTCCATGCAAAGATGTGTAAGTTTTATGTATGTACGTACCTTTTTCTCCATGCCATGTCGTCATTTTGAAAAAGTAACGAATTTTCTAACAAGTTTAAGGTATCTTTTACTGAAATACTAGGAAAGCGGGATTTGACGTCAAAAGATACTAAAATTTCATCTTCTTCTATGCCTAAAGGGCGATACGGTCAAAATTTGGTCAATATCAACTTGACGTATTTCTTTCAATTTTGCATTTAAAAAACCTGAACACCCCTCATTTTGAAGGTGTGTGTGTGTGTAGAATGTTGCTCCTATTTTGATTTTGGAATTCACTCTTCAGTTGTCAAAATGCCGTCCAAGCAAGAAGAGCAGCGTATCAAAATTTTGCTCGCGCATCGCGAAAATCCGAGCTACTCGCACGCAAAGTTGGCAAAATCGCTAAAAGTTGCCGAATCAACCGTTACAAATGTAATTAAAGTGTTTGGGGAACGTTTGTCGACAGCCAGGAAGTCTGGATCGAGGGGAAATCGAAAACCGGAAGCCGCTGAGACGACAAAGAGAGTTGCCGGTAGTTTCAAGCGAAACCCTAACCTATCTCTCCGAGATGCCGCAAATAAGCTGGGTGTATCGTCTACAACCGTGCATCGAGCCAAAAAACGAGCCGGACTATCGACTTACAAGAAGGTAGTGACTCCAAATCGCGATGATAAACAAAATACGACGGCCAAAGCGCGATCCCGGAGGCTGTACACGACGATGCTGACGAAGTTTGACTGCGTGGTAATGGACGACGAACCCTACGTCAAAGCCGACTACAAGCAGCTTCCGGGACAGGAGTTTTATACGGCAAAAGGAAGGGGAAAGGTAGCAGATATTTTCAAGCACACGAAACTGTCAAAGTTCGCAAAGAAATATCTGGTTTGGCAAGCCATCTGTACCTGTGACTTCAAAAGCAGCATTTTCATAGCTTCCGGGACTGTCAACCAAGAAATTTACGTGAAAGAGTAGTTTGAATAAACGTCTGCTGCCTTTCCTGAAGAAACACGGTTGTTCCGTACTGTTTTGGCCGGATTTGGCATCCTGCCATTATGGTACAAAGGCCATAGAGTGGTACGCCGCCAACAACGTGCAGGTGGTTCCCAAAGACAAGAACCCTCCCAACACGCCAGAGCTCCGCCCAATTGAGAAATACTGGGCTATTGTCAAGCGGAACCTAAAGAAGACCAAAAAAACTGCTAAGGACGAGCAGCAGTTCAAGGCAAACTGGCTTTCTGCGGCGAAGAAGGTGGACAAGGTGCCTGTACAAAATCTGATGGCAGGGGTCAAGCGTAAGGCCCGGCAATTCGGATTTGGAAAAGCGGAAGCCTAACTGAATATTTTTCCTGAATTTTATACTAATTGAACTTGAAAAAGAAATTTAATTTGATTTTTTAAATAAACGATTTCACCGATTTACACGCGTTTTCCCTTGACCAAA
This sequence comes from Aedes japonicus, assembly GCA_034211315.2. Classification (NCBI taxonomy): domain Eukaryota; kingdom Metazoa; phylum Arthropoda; class Insecta; order Diptera; family Culicidae; genus Aedes; species Aedes japonicus. The sequence goes on along the minus strand of JASCZW010006465.1, from coordinate 66,048 downwards.
TTTTGACCGTATCACCCTTTAGTGACATAATAAATTTACTACCGTGAAACGTATATCAGTCCCATCTTTGCTTGATTTCCTATTCATATGGGACTGATATGCGTTTCACGGCAGTTTAGTACATACATACTACCTTCATAGAATTGTCAATGTTGTACAAAAATTTAAAAAGAAAGGACCTCACTAAGGTTTTAAAGTCGTCCCGAGTTGTAACCACAGCGATTATCATCCAAAATCGGTCCATTCGTTCCTCAGCTCAGTTGAGGTATTCACTCTAGGATGATGAAACGAACTTTACCTCATGATGAATTCATAGTCCTTCTGTTCCAAAACCGTCGGAAGCCTCGCAGTGAAGCACAATCAGCTGATTTTCTTCTAGAACCGAATCAGCAAAAATATGTCCAAAACACAACGAAGAAACTAATACACCACGGAGAAAAATAAACTTGTCCATTGAGCTAAATCTGCACTTGCCACAAATGCATAATAAAGGCTGATTAAAAGTAAATCGATACGTCCTTTGCGCGCCCCTAGCATGCGTCTAGGGTTGAGAATCTAAAATCTTTGACAGTGGTTTGTTTATACTTCTATAGAGAACAACAGGTGCAAGTTGGATCAAAGTAGTCGATCGCGTTAAGAAAGAACGTCAAATGGAACTCGAAAGAAAAAAAAATATTGTGTACAAACACAAGGGAAATCCGGAGTGGTCTGGTTCCAAGCTAGCTAAAGGGCTAAAGATGTCGAAAACAACATTTTGTAGAGTGCTCAAAACCCCCAAAGAAACTCTGAGTGTGGGAAGGAATCAGCGGATCTACAAAATAAAACTGGAACCCGGGATCATCAGCTGCGCAGCATGGTGTTGAGGTGCGTTAAAGCCAACACCGGTCTTTCGATCCGAATTGTTTCCAGAAGGTACAATGCCAACTTTCAAACGGCGCGGAACATCCAAACCGGCACATGGAACAGAGTTCCGTGGCCAAAAAGTTCGCAAGGCTCTTGTACGACCGTATTTTGATGAAACATGAGGGCCGCACTTTGATCGATGACGAAACATACGTCAAACTCGATGTTAAACAGCTTCCCTGTCAAAAGAAAGGAAGATTCAAGTTTGTGTTTGCCGACTAGTTCGCGAAAATGACCATGATTTGGCAAGCGATTTGCAATTGTGGCTTGAAAACAAAACATTCGTCACATCCTCGATGATGACATAATAAGTTTACATTGAAGAATGCCTGAAAAGCGTGTGTTGCCGTTCATCCACAAGCATAGGGGCAAAGTCATTTTTTGGTCCGATTTGGCCAGCTGAGACTACTCCGAGCTGGTTCTGGAGTGGTATGCTGCCAACAAGATCGATTATGTTCCCTAGCTTATGAATCCTCCGAACTGCCCGGAATTTCGACCAATCGAAAAATAATGCTGATGGGCTCCATCAAAACGAATACTTATATTAACCTTGAATAAAATTATTACGTAAGCGAGAAAAAATTACATGAGAAAATTTTTCACGTCTAGCTTCGAGCTCCGCAACTAAGATCAAAAATCAGAACAGAAACAGCTAATATCCTCAAAAAACATAACATAACTTTCAAAATTCTTAAAGAACTCAAAAACAAACCAGTTTATTTCTTGACATCATACAAAAGAAATTCTACAGCGTAGAAAAACCCCTCGAAGAATATAAATTAGTATTTGGTAATGAAATTAGTAATCTTAAAGAATCAAACCCTTCGTTACTCAGAATTAAATTCCCAAAATTCTCAAACCTGGTAATAAAATGCGTGAAAGCAGCTCAGCTGTTGAATAACCCACCCATAAAAAAGCTATACGGTTAGTTAATGAATTTCGAAACATGCCGAAACAACTTCGCAGTCGATCAATTAAAACTCACAACATTTCCCAGAGCATAGATGTAAAAAAAGATGAAATATTAGTTTCTAGACACGGAAATAAAAAAAGTACGTTTATACATAAAACTTACACAAATAAATCTTATAGACAATTAAAAAGTAATCCTCGTTCCCCTTTTTTGTGTGAAATTTTCTTGGTAATTTTGAAGAACAGTTACAAGCTACAAATTGATGGAGTTATGTTAATGATGTATATTCGATTTTGAAGTAAGATCTCTTACTCTTACTCTTGAAACAATAAATAAAACAAACAAAAACATAAATTTACTGACGAAATTGAAAATGGCAATCAATTACCATGCCTGGACTTTCTTGTATTAGAAAAAAATTAAACTCACATTTTAAATTTACAGAAAACCGACAAATACACAACGTACAATGCAAAACATTTTTTCCCCCTTTATTAAGGTGACTTTTAGCCCCCTGGGATAGTTCGTCACCGAACAATATGAAACACATCCAATCACTCACACTAGCACACGTTCGCATCTTTTAATCACATGATACAGACACAGAATACACACATTACCCGTATGTTCAAACGGCATAACTCAAAAAAAATCATAATCAACAAAAAAAAACCTTTAAAAAAAATACACATCATCCACCAGTCTGACAGAAACACAACCCCAACTTAAATGCATAGTAATGACATATGACAACTAAACAAAACAATAACGACCAAACCTGCGTTATTGTTTGAAATAGTTTCCACTAGTAAAGATAATCAACTCCAAACTAAGGACCTGCTAAAAACCCAATTGACAATCTTGGAAAACCCGGGGTTTACAAAATAACTTTGTGAACATTGCCAAAAATTGTACATAGGCTAAACTCAACATACTAATTCGTTTCAAAGAGCATATCTTAGAACTCAGGACCCATACACAATCTTCAAAAGTAGCTGGACACATGTTCAATAAGAACGAAATATGTACTACAATGAATTTAAGAAAAAAGTATAGTACAAGTCGGACTCTAGAAAACTGTTCAGCTTCTTTTTTTTTTCAAACATGAAAAACAAACTTACTACAAGTGTACTTATCAAAAAAAAAAGGATATTTAAAAAAATTACTGTCGTTTTATTCAAAGTACATGCCAAACTACTTATTAAAAATATGTCACAAATGAACAATAATAAATAAGTTGATAATAAAAATAAGTTAAGTGTAATTAAAATTCGATATGCATCATGTAAGCTTAAATGAATGTTATTAATTTGTTGGCTTCATCGGAATTAAAATTTATTTTCAATCCCCAGGATTCATTGAAGGGGGGATATAAAGTTAGAATGACCAAAAAAAACTTTTTTTTATTGCATAAAAAGTTAGTAAATTTCGCGTAGATCACGCTCCTGAACCCCTTTTTTCGAAATTAGATATCCAAGCGTTTATTTTCATCGTTTTTCGAAGACGCCTTTTCGATAATCAAAACTTTCAACGCGTTTTTATCAAAACAGCATTTTCGGAGTTTATGCCGGTGATAATTTGAAAACTAATTATTCGATTAAGCTGAAACTTATAGGATTTCTTTATTATAGTATTACCTTCTAGGAAAATTAAAAATTATTGTAATATTTTATTATTATAAATGAAAAAATTTGATAAAAAGGCTGAAAAAAAGTTACGCCAAAAAACAAATATATTTTTTTTAATTTATCTTCTAAATGTAAATGTAATTAATGTCATTTTTTGAGTTAGCAAGTTTCAGATCAAAACTGCGACCAGGAGAGCCAGCACAATTAAAATACAAAGTTTTTTTTAACGCACTCTAACAGCCGCCATTTTGTTGAAAAAAATATTTTTGTATACAACATGGATACACATATAATTGTAAATTTTTTTCGATTGATTTGAGTAAAAACTTCCCCTTGAAATTTTTTTTTCGAACATGAGTTTCTTTTCTCGTTCTAACTGTATATCCCCTCTTAAGGTTTATAAGATTTTAAGAGTAAAAATCAGAGCATAACATAACCTACACCTAACCTACATAACCTAATTTTATTTTTATTTAAAAAAAGACCGTGCAATATCGTAGTTGCTACTCCTTTACGGATCAGAACTAGTGTAATTGCACAGAGAACCACATAGATGGAGCTTGGGAGTAGCTTTACCATCTTCAATGTACAAGTTCACTAAATCTATTTATAGATCAGTACCGGCGCCGGCCACGTCCTCACGGTCTTTTGGGGAGGGGAGAAGGATGATTAGTTTGACAATCGTTGTTATTAGAGACCGTGAACACCACTGCATCTCTACAATTGCCAAGGGAAGGATAGTTGTGTTAGTGAGGCAAGTTTATTTTTAGATCATGGATGCACTGTGGTAAGTGAAGCGATCAATGAAAGAGAGCGCAGTAGACTGTTTTTTATTTAAAATCTAGTGATGATAGAAAGAGGCAAGTGACAAATGGCAAGGAAGGGGACGGGCCTGGGATTGAACTCCCGACCATCTGCTCAGTAAGCAGAACAGGTAACCACTGAGCTACCCAGCCGCGTTACACCTAACCTACAAAATCACACCTAACCTAAATAACCTAATTAAGAAAAAAAAACATGCATGAGAACTGCATATTTAATGCTGTGCAATTTGTTACAGACGAAAAAAATATACTAGGCTTTATTACACTTAGATTGCGTTTTTAAGCTTCCACAAAGTTCAGTTCCCAATGCATACCATGGCATATTGTGGACCACCGTTAATTTGAACAGATAAAACAGAAAATATTCGGCACTCATATTTGCTCAACTGCCGTTCTTCACAAAGTTATTTTCTGCACAAAGGTGCGAAATCACCAGTGGATGGTGTAAGAACAGTACTGTTCTTGTAAATCGAGTAAAATTGCCTGCACTCGATATCACAAACAACACCTCCGCTTTCATACTCGGGTTATTCAGCAATAATTAAGCAGCCACTCTTCAATATTTCTTTTTACTGCTTCTTGATGAGTTAATCACCTTGATATGATGTGTTAAATGCAACGGTGTGACAGCAATCCAAGCCCTTGCTGTATTTCCTCAAACTCTTCTTCTCGTGATGGCCAGCCTTTCATGTATAATAGACAAGCCGAACAAAATTTTGCTTCCAAAAAACGCCATGTTCAACCTTCTGTAACTTTGTCAATTATCAATATTTTTGGCTGAAAATTTAATAAAACTATAACCAATGCATTTGCAATAGAAACACCTTATGTGACCAAAATTCGTTTTTTTTTTCACCAATATTTCAGCATGGTCAATACCGGGTAAAAATGGAAATACTCATGTTGGTATGTAAACTTTGAAGCCAGCTGTGGTCCAAAACACTTGATGGAAACTGTTCAAATTTTGTCCATATGCTTAAAATTTGAATATACTACCTAAATTTTTCACAGATATACGGATTTTTGAACTTGGTATGTCCAAAAACACTTTTTTCACATATGTAATGAAAACTTCATATGGGAATTGAGAAAACGCATGGAAACTCATCGGGAATGACCTCTCATATGCATCCGTCGATCCATTCTGAATGCCCGTTGTGAGAATATCACCATGAAAATCTCACATGGGCATAGCGTGTTACCCATCACTAATGCTTTTTCTTTTTTTTTTCTCTTCCCTATCCTATTACCGCGAGCAATACAATATGACTTAGTCAACTCTTCAAAAGCAGAAACATCGAGACAGCACAGAGCAATACGTAAAGAACGGTATAAACCCTATCCAATTTAACTTTCAGCCAAATTTTCTAACACAAGGTAAGCAATCAAATTACCACTACTAAATATACTGAATATCCACGACCTAATATATAACGGGGAATGGGAGGGACCATCAGCGCACCCAAGTGAAACGATTTGGATAGGGAGCATGGGACTGCCTCCTCCCTATTGTTAACATTTCGCGGAACGGGTGGGCTCTTCGACCCCATCGTAGATTGAGTAAATCCACTTTTTACGAAACTTAGTCGCAGTTCCTATGCGACTGAGTAAAATAGACACTCACATTGATTTCGATTTGCGGGTATGTGGATTACTCACGGTCTGCTGGCTCTCATTTAACAACGCTCCTTTTAATATTTCCCCGACAGAACTTCTCTGTCGGCTTCTAATTGCCGCTGGCAAACTATTGCGATTTTTGAACGCAATCGGTTCCGTAAATCGAGGAGGTGGTGTGGATTTCCGCAACTTCCTTTTGCTTCTGGCGTTGTACGTACGACGGCCGAAGATGTCAACTGCCGAACAACGATGGCGGGAATTGGCAGATGGTGATCGAGTGCGGCGTCGGGTCGCTTTGATGGTGGTACGATTTCCGCATGCCCGAAATTGTTTGTCGGTGGAGCGTGGAACGAAATGATTGGTGGTTGATTGGTTTTGGTTGTGTTGGCGGCTGCGTAGGGTCATTCAAATCCCGTTCTGGAAACCTGTTCAAGAAGCCGTTGAACGGCTGTTCATATTTATGAGACACACTACGTTTTATAGACACACATTAAACAATTTACCTTCTTTTCCTGACTTATCACCGCACAAGTCAAGCATCTATTTTCTAGCCTGGGAAAGGTTCAGTAAACGTCATATAAAACACTAACATCCTTCAAGTCGTTCAACGTACTACCACAATTCCTATTCGCGACTTTAACTAAAAACAAATTCCACTACCATTTGACTCCACGGTCCAGGACAATATGTTCTAATGTAGTTCCCTCAGATAGGCCTCGTGTAGTAGTCAGTGGTAACCGGAGGTTGTTGAACTACTGTAGAAAGTTCAACGACCTTATGAACCCGATCATTAAATGGCATAATCGGAAACTATGGTGGATACCCTCTTCATCCTTAGCCGACGTTCAGATAGCTGTCCCTTTCCCATTCATACTGAATTCATACTTGGATGCAGGATAATTCACGATACATGCATGTTGAAAGTGGGTTCAGAATTTTTTGCATTTTCAACCGACTATTGGTGAACATTTATTCGAAGACAACGGTAAACGTCGTTAATGGACAAATAATATAACTTGCATTAACAATAATATAAGCAACTATGTACAAATATTTCATTTAACTGCCGAATATTTCTGCCAATTCGATTAAATTGCATAATGCAAGTAACCAACTTGCTACACCCTCACTTTTCAAAATGAGGTGATCGAAATTGCCAAGTCCACACGAATAACTCAACCAAGCGTGAGAGGATTTTTTGAACTTCCCACATTCCCACCGCCAACGCCAACCACGCTTCGGAGAGAGTGTTTTTGACCCGCGAGTTGCCACTCCAGCTCCGTTTGCATTGAAATGTAATTTTTCACCGACAAGTTCAGACCTCCGAACGAAAATGGCACAACAGACATCGCTCACCGGAGACCAGGAAGTGAGTGTTTGAAATATGCATGAGCTTTAATGTTTCATGTCTTGCCCTTCCTCGTCCCTAGCTTCCGGAGGCGAGACCGGTGTTGACTATGGTTCCGACATCCGCCGCTACCTGTGTGAGTTTTCCCCCCGAGGAGTGCAAAGGCGAAACTTTGCAATTTATGAGTTATGATGTACCTTTATGCCTTTTTTTCCCCTGACACCTCCTGACAGTGGAGCTTTCGCCCTCAAAGTGAAAACTTGCGCTGGATTTATGGACATGGATCTGGGATGAGCTGGAAAATTGAATACACCGGTCAATCGTTCTTTCGTTCGTTTCCTGCGACCATGCGGGGGAGGAAAAAGCCAAAAGACAGCCAACAGCCAGCCAAGCCAGGGTGTAAAAATTGATTACATTCAATATTGATGAACACTCGTTCGTTCATTCGGTATGAATTTAAAAGCTTGGTTCCTATGAAATCTGTCAGAAAATTTGTCAAAATTTCGCCACTGCACTGCTCAAGAGCAGGATAATTCATGATCGACGATAAAATGGCGGAAAATATGGCTGCTTACTTTGTGTTCGAAGCAGTTTTTGATAGGAATGAATTTTGGACGAAATTGGGAAACTTGAAATTGCTGCAAGATGACGGCTGGATTCGGCGAGGACGAGGAGTTTTAAGCTGCGGGAAACTTTTAATAGGAAAAACTACGCGACATGGGTTACCGAATTTATGAATAAAGTCTCTCTGTTTCAGCAGTGCATTACTTTTAACGGGAAGCTTACATCAGCAAGGAAAAGTGAAAAATTTCACAAGAATTTGTAAATTAGTTCAAAACCGAATCACGACACGTGCTCATAATATCCGACAACAAGTAGGCGCTGCCTTCATGATGTCCAGAAACCACGTGGACATTATCGAGGGGAAGGGGTTGCTGTATTTTTGACAAATATAATATTTTGACAAGATAAACGTGTGTCGAAAAAAAACAAGGACACGTACTAAGTGGAGAGTCCTCTCATTACAACGACGACGATGATATCAACTGCTGATAACAGAAACGGTAAAAAGCGACCACTTCCCTCTGACAGCTTGACAAATGCCTTGTGCATGTTTATTCACGACTATGTTGCTTTTTTTTTCTGCGATAGCCATCGCCTGCTTGATTGAACCATGCTGCATGAGCGGAAGAGGCGCGCAACGGCGGCTGCGGCTGGCCGACTACATTTTCCACACTCCTTCAGGCGTAATCAAAATACATAAATAATTCAGCACTTTTTGCACTGCTTTGTATGGTCGGAATAACCGGTTGAGCCTTCTGGGAGGTAACGCTGAATTTTGTGACCTTTCTCGACGCTTTTTTCCCCCCTCAGAAAAACAAACTTTTCTACGTTGAGTAGGAGCTTACGTAGGTCAATTTATGAATTTATTCATCAGTGCGAGGATTTGCTTGGACTTCATTCGTCGAACCGAGTGCTTCAACTGGCTCTGGCTTAATCAATTTCCACTGGATCGCACCGTGCTGATTGCAACCTAATCGAATTTAAAGCATGAATCAACTCTCCGTTTCGCAATCCACGCCGCCGGTAGCTCGGTGACCGATAATTGAAAATCACTATCGTCAATCAAATTTCGTCCGATTTAATCAACACACTACACTCATATAAATCCATCAAGCCGCAACAAACAGTGCCGTGGCCGGTGGTCGACCTCCTTTTTTATTAAATTTTCAATCTCGACCGGTGCCCACCTGATCTCGAACGAAGTGATATTTATCTGTGACCAGACCAAAATATTTGCACCAGTTTGACCGCAAAAAATTAAATACAGACGTGCGTGTTGTCGACCATTCTCACACCCCCAGAACACAGGCATATGTTAGTTCTATATGGAATTATTCCCGGTGGAGTGATCTGTAGCTGTGTGTGTTAATCTGTCGGTCAACTATGTGGCGAAAGCGGGGAAAAAAGGTGTTGCATCACAAATTGATGACCACCCTTCATTAGAGAGCTACACGTTTGTCTATGCAAAATTTATTCTCCGAACGCAACATGTTTAAATGTGCAGTTTAATTGGATTAAATTTGTTATATGCGTTTCAAAAACAAGGTACATTGAAAAAAAAGCATGGTGAGATCTGACCTTTTTACGCATATTAAAAACTTATTAAAAAAGTAAATCGACAGGCTTCTCGTATATGTCAACACGCTCTAGTGATGGGAATCAAAATATTTTGATTTATCAGCTTGTGGAAAACACACAATAGTAAAATTTCAACAACATGTTTGCTATGACTTGTCAAACTTGGTGATGTTAATTTCATGCTGGAAATCACAACAGTGTTCGAGGTTTACCCGCTTGAAAAAATGTTGTTGAAAATCCCTACCAGATTTAATACTGTTTCTGTTGTACGATTATCCTCCGCTGCAGTCACGAAAATCATGTGGGAGTAATATTTCCACGCAACAACATCAATTTTTGCTCCTTGGCGGGACTTTGTCTGCTTAAGGTTTGTGTGGTTGGACTTAAACTGAATTTGAAGGTAGTTGATCTGCATCGAAGGCGTTGTGGGAAATGTTTTCGGACATCCTTTCCACACGGTTTTTATAATCTTGATTTCCTGCGTTCCTCTGGAAACCTTGAGATTCCACCAAGGCAATCAAAGCCAAAGTAGATTTTGCGCTCCACTCAGCCGTAACCTTCTTGCGGCTCCGCCTTGAGGTTTTCTCTGGCACAATAGGTATCATGTTGAATCGTCTTCTGTAGGCAATTCGGACATAAAGGGTGGAACAGTCAAAAATTTGTCAAACATGATTAAGTGCACACTGATTAGTTTATTATATAAATGATCAATCTTTATTTCTTTTTGAAGTTAATCGTCATCTTCCGATTTTCCAAATCAAGTTTTGTACCACTGTTATACCAACCTAATTAGATGCTGACCGCCAATTTGCCTTGAACAGTTTTTCACTTAGAACTATGATATTTTTTGAGTTCTCTTGAGGTTTCTCTTTGCGATTGCCTAATATTTTCAATTGGGCGCAGTTCTGGCGAGTTTGGAGGGATTTGGAATTTGGAAACTATTGTCGGTATTCCATTCCTCACCCATTTTTCCGTAGTGGCAAGAAGCGAGGTCTGGCCAAAACGGCACGGAACAACTATATTTTTTTTTTTCAAGAATAAGCGTTTTTGCAAGCATTCTTTTACATAAACATCTTGGTTGGCAATGTCAGTTGTCACGAAGCTTTCGCTTTCTAGCCCACTGGTGCAAATCACCTGCCAAACTATTTTTTTTATGGGAACTTTGATATTTTTTTCTGCTTAAACTTATCTTGAACGTTTCCTTCTTCGGTAGCCGTTTAAAATTCTTGACCTGGGAGCTGCTTGAAATCAAACTGTAATATTATATGTTGACAGTCCGGCTTGTTTCTATCCCAAATTGTTTCCGATATCCCTGATGGAAAGGTTAAAATTACAATTGAAAATGCTGGTCATTATTCTGCCGATCTCTGCGGCTTCCCGGTGTCGGTTTCCTCCTGATTCCGGCTTCCTGGCAGTCGTCAGACGTTCTCCGAACACTTTTATAACATTCGTCACGGTTGATTTGGCATTATTTTTGGATTTTGCTATGCACGTGCAACATTTTGATATGCTGCTCTTCATGCTTCGACGCCATTTTGACTACTGAATAGAAAATGGCAAAATCAAAATAGGTTCAGCATTACGTACACATCCACCTACAAAATTAGGGGTGTTCAAGTTTTTTAAGTGCACGTTTTAAAAAAAACTACGTCAAATTTGAGTCGACCAAGTTTTGATCGTCCCATCCTTTAGATGGACTCACATCAGAATACTTTAAAAAAAATAAAAATTAGAGGTTGGTTATATCAGGGACATAACCACAAGGTTAACGTAGGACCCCGTTGGTTTGTCCATTCTTATGGAATTTTCTACATTACTGAGGTATTACTTACGTGCTTACTTGCAAACCATTGCAGCGCTTCCTTCTGGCTTGTAGATGAGCAAGCTCAGGCGATAGTTTGCGAGCCAGATGCGCAATCGCGAGAAAACGGACGAGATAGAAAAAAATCTTCGTAATAAGAGAGCGAAAATTACTACCGTACGTGCGGATTTATTGAGCTTGAATATCCCAATGAAATCATTATCGTTTAAATTGTGTGCTTTATACTGGTGTTGATGGCATTGCCTACACAGATGAGAGGCACGAGAATGCAGTACGAATTTCATAAGAGAGGATGGGTTTAATGAAAACCATATAAAATCAGACAGCGGCAACAAAGCAACATACATTTGTAGCTGAAAGGGGGGACTACGGGACCATGTATTAAACATAGAATGAATACAAATGAAATAAAAAAAAGAAGACAATTTGAACAATGTGTCACCCGTTTTTGAGGACCCGTATTTTCAATCTGGTCATATGCAGAATTGTATGGGATTTTAAGTTAATTTTTAAGTAGAAAGTTGAACTACTTATACTAATAGAATTTCATTGAAAATTTAATCAAAAACATTTGTAAGTTTTCTTGGTCAAAAGGTGTATAAATGAGATCATTCTGTTCAGTCAAATGAGAGTTACTTGCGTTCAAAAACCTTTCACTTTTGCGTAACGCTCTCATTTTTCAAAATTGTGAAATGACACCCGGTATAGAAAAGAAAAACGTAGTCCTACGTTAAAGAATAGTTAAGAAATCACTTCACACAACCGGTGATCAGAACTTTTCGGTAGTGGAGAAATTCGATAGTTTTCAATATCTTGGCAACTAGATAGACGGCGGAACCAAGGGCGACATAGGTGTACGAATTAAGAAGGGTAAGGCTGTTTTTGCGAGTCTACGAAATGAAAATCTATGAAATCTACAAACCGTCGATGTAAACAAGCACTGATGTCAATAAAAATACAAGAACGAAAGTCGAGATGGGTCGGCCACACACTATGAAGGGGCGGAAACGATGCCTGAAACCAAGCTCTGAATAGGAACCCAGCAGGACATCACAGGCAGACCCAGGGGTTCGTGGCGTCTGAGCCTCAACAAGGAAATAAAGGAAGTCGATAAGAATCTCTCTATATCTTTACACCACATTCGTTCTTGAAAAGCACACTGCGCATTTCATAGAAATGGAATCTAAACAGAAAGATATCTCGAATAAATGACATCCGACTTACTGACTTTCGCGAGCACAGGGTCGATGTGTCGCGTGAAACCGTTTGGTATGCACTGGTCTAAGATGGATCCGAATATATTGAAGAACTTCATAACTTCTATGCCTCGACGATTGGAAGAAAATACGGTGCTATACATTGCTAAGGACCTTTATTGGTCGGACGAACATCAATAAAATGTCTTTTAGTTTGAAAAATCAAACTTGTCTCTATACTTAATTCCTTTTTTAGAATTTCTCGTTGGAGCTGCGTGACAGCTTGGTTGTCAAGACTAGAGCCTTTCCCAACGTCACCCTCTACTACAACCAATACCTTAGAAGCTCTAGCCTATGTTGGCTGCTTGAGAACTAGTTGAAGTATTTAGTATTGGACCGTAGTATTTTTCAAAATTTCAGTTTCAATTTCCCGCGATGATGTTTTGTTATGCAGTCGTAAGATGGAAGCTCCAATTAATACCCTATCCTAGATGTCATGAGCTTTGTTTAATGGTTTGTAATGTGTCCTGGAGATGCTAGTCCGGGACAAAGTGCCGTCTAAGTTGATAGAGCCCCTAGTGCTGAAATCATCTCCAGGCCGTATCCAGTAGTAACTAGATTTCAAAAAGACATGTAAGTTACCAAACATAATTCTTAGCACCGAAATTCAGGCCTTTGATGTAGTCTATGTTGACAACTAGTAGTTCAAGACAACCCTCAATGGTGTTCCTTTGTTGGCTTCCTACAGCACCGCGGAATCTTCTAATAATACTCCCAAAAGTTTGAATTATTATGTAATAAGCTTCCAATTTAAAGTGTGTTAAAAAGATCTGTCAGTCGGGTTGTCTTATGCCAATTTTACAGCCCGATGACTCAGGTGTACATAGTAGAAATTGAGAGCAGAGGAAAAAAAATGAAACCGTGATTAGTTGAATTGACATTGAATTGAACTTGAATTAAATTGAAATGAAATCAAAACTACGCGAAAATGGAACCGAAACTGAATCAAAATGGAATTCAAATAGATGCAAAACGGATTCCAAACGGAACCGAAATAGAACTGAACTGGAATTGAAATGGAATCGTAACGAACCCAAAGCGGAATCGACATGGAACCGAAATAGAACCGAAATGGAGCCGAACCGGAATTGAAATGGAACTACCGTGATTAAACATCCCCTCCCCCCCCTCATCACTCTTTATGGACTAGATCCTGACTGAGCGGACCCTTCGCATCGACCTCCTAATTACCCATCTCTTGTCTTCGTCTATTTTAAGTTACATTTTTCTGTTTACTACTCAATTTGACTGAATAGCATTACAAGAAACTCAAAAACAACGAATTACAGCGATTTTTCGTTACCAAACATTGTTATTGTGTTACAGAAGAACCAAAAACAAAACCAAAAACAAATTTATTTATTTTAAAAGAAACAACATAATACTGTATATGACCAACTAATCCTACCAATCCTACGGTCCGTCCTTCAACCTGCCCCGCAGTGGGGTGTTAGACAAAAATTGACGTCCATGGTTCGAGTACCACTGGATACATGCCCTTTCGCTCAATTTTCCTAAATAAAAACATCTGTTCTATTTCCAGCCTGCCGCACACTGACGGAACTTTCAACACTTTCTCTTCACATCTTTCATTCTAGCCAAAAACATGAATGTTCACTCTTGGTGCCTCATGGTGATGAGCGAACATCTCCTTCTACATCGTGATATTTTGGTTATTCATTCCACAAAACAAATGGATAAGCAATAACATAAGTTGCCACGAAAATGAAAAGTGTACTTTTAGTCGTTTCCCTTTGATTGAAAGTAAGAAGTCTAGAGGTGAATTGCGGCATAACCCGCCAGTATCACACCTGATGTTAGTGCCTTCACATAAACGTTCTACGAAGTGGCAGGGGAATCTTATGGCACTCTCGCGTGCAATGTGCGTTGTTTGGATTTCTCGTTTCGGTGTACCCGAAACAGTCACTACGAACTGTTTCCTGAAGTGAGTAATACGATGGGTTCCAAGCACATCCGAACAACTGCGCACCAACCAAAATCTAGACTAGTGCAAGGTCTAGTGGAACAATTCCATCGAACTCTGAAAGCTGCAAAAATGGTTGTCGATTCGAAACATTTGTGAGACCAATTGTCGATGATAATCCTTGAATTGGGTACGTTTTTTGGATCAGATTTTGAATGTTCAGTTGCAGAGTTGGCGGATGGACGGGCGTTATGGATTCCGGACAAATTTTTGGACTGCACAAGTAAGGGTATCCATAGAAACCAGTTGATTTCGCCCATCACGCCAAACCATCTGTCTTCGTTGATCCTGAGGTAAACAAATGCAGTCACGTCTTCGTCAAGATTGATGCAGTCAAGAAGCCTCAGGTGCAACCATATGAAGGATCATTCTCAGTTGAAAAGCTGTATGAGAAATACATGGATGTGTGATTAATGGGAAAGGTCATTTGAAACCCGCCTTCGTTTGCAATCAAGGAATAAGTGGGCACCCGTTACCAGATCCCAAAAACCAAATTTACACCATAGGGTTAGGTTCCTGGTGTAATTGGAATCGGACTATGTATCGCTTACAACTAACACTGGAGAGCAGAAGGCACCTGGATACAACCCTGTATCGAAAGCGACCATGTTGGATTTTTAGTCAGTTTTGAGACAAGTAAGAAATAAACACGTTGTAAAAGTTATAAACGTTTCCGATCTACTTTATCACGGAATTCGCCTCCCGGTTCCCACAGTTCTAAAGCTGGCTATGTTTTCCCAACAGACAATCCTAACACCAACCGATTGCTGGAGGCTAGGGTGCAGATGGCAAAATACAAACAGCTTTCTCTCCGCAGCAGTAATGTAGACGAATTCATTGCTGTTGTCGTTCAGTCTACCTTTATCGCTACTGCGAATGCTAAATGGAGGGGCTGGCCTCTTCACTGCGACTCCAAAACTGGACCCAAACAATAAAAACGACAATAAATGACAATCCTAAGTAAACACACATCGCTTTGCCGAACTGCTGGGTTGGTCCCTCCTTTCCACTATACCGATTGAGTACGCATCGCATCCTAATGCCGTTGTTTCGGTTGAAATCCTTTTTACGAGAGTTACTTTAACGGGGGGTGGGAGGGTGATAGGAAAGAGACGCCACTGGATAAGTGGGTAGTCAAAACCGATAACCGTCGTGATATTGGATCATTGTTTACCCATTTTCGAAGCCGAGAGCAGCTTGAAAAATGGCAACAAAAATTGGCTACATCTCAAATTTATCCTCCAAAAAATCAGCAGGCTAGTCGCGTGGTTCTGTTTGTTCGTTGGTTTCATAGTTTATTTTCGAGAGGGTTGTCTTGAATGGCTGCAAAGTTAACCAAGCAAGTATTGGATAACGCGTTCGTTGGAGAGTTGATTGATGTTACCGAAGCACTCCAGGCCATTTCGTCGGATCCCTATATATGTGGGTTGACAACAGAGTCAAATTTTATGTTGACTAAATCCAGGGATGCCATATTCACGTGTCTGTAAATTAGCAGACTTTTAAACATGCCCTACGCTCAAATTCAACTACTTTTATTCAATTTCACAACATGCCGTGCTCTTACGGACATATCAAAACTTTCTCTTCACATCTTTAGTTCTAGCAGAAATTGATGTCCACTCCTAGGGTTGCATGTTGATAAGAAAGATATATCCAATTTTCAAACATGTCTAATCCCATTAAAAATAACACAAAACGATTAAAATTAATATGGTCATCGCCAGAGGCTTTTGGCGTGTGGCCAGCAAACTAATGCTTAGCAAACGTGGTAGGATATTGACTAGGAGCTCGAGTTATTTGGACCACCAATACGCCTTGGGTCGGAAAAACAAAAAGTAAATTTTATTTTCTCGTTTGAATACTATTACTTTTGTGATCCTAACATTTGCCCTAAAGCCCAGTCGGTTGCCACTCGGGGCAGAACAACAGTAAACGTTGTAAGCTATTGAAATAAATCTTAAAACTCTGATTTTGTTTTTCCAAAGTACTAAAAAACGTATAATTTCAGTACATTTCCACTAGGGATTTAGAAATACACCCCTGAATTCAGAAATTCAGGATTGAATATCCCAGAAGTTCAGAAAATAAGCTTCCCCAAATTTCAGACGGGAACTAACCAGGATAGACACTACCTATAATTTCTCAATAAATCAGGAAAGAAAATTGTGCTAGACAGCTTTTCCAACAAACTTCCCAAAAGTTAAGGAAAGAACTTCTCAGAAGTCCAGGAAGGAACTTTAAGAACAAATTTAAGGGAATTTTCCTAGAAATTTTGGAGACGGCTTTCCCAAAGTTTCAATAAAATTTTCCTCGCAGTTCAGGACAGGACCAATCAGAAGTATCGAAAGACTAAGCTCAGGAAAAAAACCTTCCCCGAATTCCAGGAAGACACTAACCAGAGAAGAATTTTTCAAAAAAATCAGTCAATAATTCCTCAGAAGTGAACAAGAGGATTTCTCAGAAGCTCCGAAGAGACCAAAAATTTAGTTGGAACTACCCAGAAGTGCTAAAGAACCTCCCTAGGGTTTCGAATCGAACATTCCAGCATTTCAAAATGAGAACTTTTCGAAGTTCAGGAAATCCCAGAAGTCCAGGCAGATACTTTTGATAAAATCAGAAAGAAACTTTCCAGAAGTGTAGTAACTTTCTATCAGTTCGAGCAGGAATTTCTCAAAAATTCAGGAACAAACTTCCCCGAAATTCAGGAGAATACTCCTCTGATGAGAACATTTTGGAAGTTCATAAAAAAAACTTTTCAGAAGTTCAGGAAGAAACGTCTAACAACTTTAAGAAGATTTTTCGAAAAATTCTGGAAAGTACTTTCCTAAAGTTTTGCAGAAATTTGACTCGTAGTGGAACTTATCAGAAGTTTAGAAAGTATCTATGTTCAGGAAAAAAAAACTTACCAAATGTGTCTGGAAGGTAAGGTTGGGTTCTTAAATGTGAATTTCGAAGAAAATAAGGAGTCACTGCCTAGAAGTTCATGAGGAATTTTGTCTGAAGTTCAGGAGGAAACTTCCCAGAATTTCAGCAAAGAGCCTTGCGGATCAGGAGAGATCACCCCTGAAATTCAAGAGATAATCACTGACTAACCGAGGAAGCAGCGTATACAAATATAATTCATATGACCATTATGATTTTCATCACTCATGAAACCATATTAAAATATGGTACACACCAGCTGCCCAGCCGTTCGCATCATACTATGAGGACATACACTCATGCAGGAATTACAAGTCCTTACTTTCCATCTCAACTCGTTTAGAAGGTTTGATCAGTAAGAAAATTTCCCTGAAATTTAGCTGAGAAGTATAAAATAAATTCAAGAAGTGTGTCAATAAAGACTGTATTCGAAGAAATATGGACACACAAAATAGGTCACCAAAAATGTTCCTTGAGCCCGATTCTTTTCAAACTTTCTGGAAATAAAGTACTACTAAATGGTTAAGTTTTGACATCATTGGTTTATTGAACCTCTTCTCCCAACCCAAATGCCCGCACCTTTGCACCTTCATTTTCTATCAGTTTTGGAGTTTAACAAGCTTTGCCTTCATGATTGCCCAAAAATTTTCAAATGGGCGAAGTTCCGGAGTGTTTAGAGGGTAGACGCCTTTTGGTACAAAAACTACATTATTATATTTGTACCAGTCTAAGACGGGCCGGGCATAGTGGCAAGATGCCAAATCCGGCCAAAACAGTGTCGGGCCATCGTGAGATTTCAAGAACGGCAGATGTCGTTTTTTGGAGGCATTCGTCCTTGTAGATTTGTCCGTTGACGGTCCCAGAGGTGATGAAGGGCTGACTCATTTTGCCACATCCGCAGATCGCTTGCCAGACAAGGAATTATTTGGCGAATTTCGACAGTTTCTTCTTCCGTACACTCTCCGGAACGGCCAACTTAGAGGTGGCGACGTAGTGTTCCTGTCCTGGCATTTGTTTGGTGTCGGCTTTAATGTAGGTCTCATCGTCCATCACAATGCAGAACGGTTTTGTGAGCCACTCCCTGTACAGTTTTCTTGCACGAGTTTTGGCCACCGAGTTCTGTTTATCGCTCCGGTTCGTTGCCTTCTGGACCTTGTACACATGTAATCCAGAACGTTTCTTTGTTTTCTGCACAAAACAAACTGAAACTTTCGCCTTTTTCGCAACATCTCTGATCGAAATGTTGGGATAACGCTTAAATTGGTTCAATACCACCCTGGCCTTCTCCGGATTTAATGTGCCACGTTTTTTGCCACTACCATTTTTCCGCTTGGTTGTCTTACGGTCCTTGAACGTTTTGATCACGTGAGATACGGTTGAATGTGCGATTCCGAGCTGTTTTCCGATCCATCGATGAGAAGCGTTTGGGTTTTCGAAGTGAGTGCCCAAAATTTGTTGGCGCACTATTTCTTCATTCGAAGCCATCACTGAAATCACTCGACCGATTTTCACGAAACTCATTACACAAACACAATGAAATACATTCAGTCTAAATTTCAATAATTTTTACCCACACGCTAAAAAGTGTGTGTCCAAATTTCATCGAAGTCAGTCTTTATATCCACGATATTTTCGAGAATGCTTCCTCAGTTCTGAGAATCTATATTTATAAAAATAAATTTCTGTCTGTCTATTAAAACACAAATGTATAAATCGAAAATGACAGCCTTTCGACTTAATCTGCAAAAAAAATCATTTATAAAATAAAATTTTTGAATTCAACTTTATAATTTACTAGCTGAACCCGGTGCGAGCCTTGCTACGCATGCAACAAAATGAATGAAAATTTAATAGAACCTGCTCATTTATGTTGTTTTTGTGAATGCATCTGGTTAAAATATTTTCGTTTACTAATGTAATTTCTGAAAAAAAATAAAAGATTTATGTTTTTAATTAAACTTTTGGATCGGTAGTTTCTATAGGTCTTTCTTTCTGCGTAGAAGCATTTCATTGACAAAAAAATGTATCATCAAACGAAGCCGTATCCTGTCAGTTTGAATGCATAACCCTTGCATAACCTTTGATCAACTTCTTGTGCATAATGTAGCACTGAGAGTAACTCAAGCATCCCCCATTCTTGGCTAAGCAGGGGTCAAACTTCTATCAGTACATGCTTCTTACCGGAGAAATACACATTTTGAGTTTAAGTTGCATGGATAATTCTCATGTTTGGTTCCAATTTCTGTTCCGTTTGTTTGAGAGGCCACCCCCCCCCCTTCCCACCAGAGAGATGAGGTCTCAAACCACCTTAGAACCTCTTGTCTAAAACTCCCCACATGCCAAAGTTGGTTCCATTTGCTTGATTGGTTTTCGAGCGATGTGGCAATTTGTGTTTCATTGGTGTGGGAGCACCCCTTCCAGATGAGGGAGGAGTCTCGAATCATCATAAGGACCTTCACCGACTCCAAAAATCCCAGCATAAAAATCCGGACATACTGCATACAAATTTTTCCGGCCATACTGCATACAAATTTGCATAGCAGTAGGCATTGTTCTCATATTTGTTTGAAATTTGTGTTTCATTTGTATGAGGACCCCGCTTTTCAGAGAGAGGAGGGGCTTCAAACTACAATAAAAACATTTCTTGCCTTCAAAAACTCGCCTATACCAAATTTGGTTCCATTTGCATGATTAGTTCTCGAGTTATGCAGAAATTTGTATTTCATTTGCATGGAGCACCCTTTTCTAGAGGCGGGAGGGGTCTCGAACTATCATAGGATACTTTTCCAAACCATAAACCCTTGCATACAAATTTCCATGGCAGTAGGGATAGTTCTCATGTTTGGTTGAAATTTGTGTTTCATTTGTATGGGGGCCCCCCTTTCCAGAGGGTGGCGGGGTCTCAAGAAACCATAGAAACATAGCTTGTCTCCAAAAACTCACACATGCTAAATTTGGTTTCCTTTGCTTGATTAGTTCTCGAGTTAATGCAGAAATGTGTGTTTCATTTGTATGGAGCCCCCCTTCCAGCTATTGGAGGGGTTCCAGATTATCATAAGAACCTTCTACGACCCCAAAAACCCTCTCCACGCAAAATTTCACGCCGATCGGTTCAGTAGTTTTCGATTCTATAAGGTTCAGACAGACAGAAATTCATTGTTATACATATAATAGCTGCGTCCGATGCGTGCGCTGCTACGCTTGCAGCTAAATGAAGGAAATTTAATATAACTGGCATCTTTATGGTTTTTTACCTTCAAAACCCCCACATGCCAAATTTGATTCGATTTGCTTGTTTAGTTCTCGAGTTATGAAGTAATTTGTGTCTTATTTGTATGAGAGCCTCCCTTCCTGAGAGAGTAGGGGTCTTAAACAATCATAAGAACCTTCTATAGCCCCAAAAACCACTTCATATAAATTTTCACCTTGGTCGGTTCAGAACTTTCCGAGTCTATAAGGGTCTGACAAACAAACAGACAGACAGAAATTCATTTTTATGCATATAGAAATCTAGCCTCCAAAAACCTCCATATGCTAAAAGTGGTTTGATTTACTTGATTAGTTCTCCAGTTATGCAGAAATTTGCTTTTTATTTGTATGCGAGCCCCCCCCCCTTTCAAAATGGGGAGGGGTATTGAACTTCCATAGAAATATTTCTTGCCTCCAAAAACCTCAACATGCCAAATTTGGTTTCATTTGCTTCATTGGCTCTCGAGTTATGCTAAAAATTATGTTTCATTTTTATGGAAGTCTCTCCTTTCAGAAGGCGGAGGGGTCTCAAACCACCTTAGAAACATTTGTTTCCTTCAAAAACCTCCATTTGCCAAATTTGGTTCCATTTGCTTGATTTGTTCTTGAGTTATGCTGAAATTCGTGTTTCATATATATTAGAGACCCCTCTTTCAGTGAGCGGAGGAGTCTCAAACCACAATAGAAACATTTCTTGCCTTCGAAAAACTCCACACGCCAAGTTTGGTTCCATTAACTTGATAAGTTCTCGAGTTATTCAGAAATGTGTGTTTCATTTGTATGGAAGCCCCCCCCCCCCCTTTGGCCCATTACAGATGGCAGAGGAGTCTCAAACCTCTATAGATACATTTCGCTCATCCAAAAACCTTCAGATGTGAAATTTGTTTCCATATGCTTGATTAGTTCTCGAGTTATGCATCAAAAATCTCTACATGCAATTTGGTTCCATTTAATTAGTTCTCGAGATATATAGAAACTTTTGTTTGATTTATATGACACCCCCCTCCCAGAGAGAGAGGAAAGGTCTCATACTATCGTAGAAACAATCATTGCCTTTAAAATCCCCGCATGCCAAATTTGGTTCCATTTGCTTTATTAGATCTAGAGTTATGGAGAAATTTTAGTTTCATTTGTATGACAGCACCCCTTCTAGGAGAGGGAGGGGTCTCAAACCACCATAGAAAAAAAATTGTCTCCAGAAAACCCCACATGCAAAATTTGGTTCCATTTGCTTGATTAGTTCTTGAGATATGCAGAAAATTCTGTTTCATTTGTATGGGAGCCTCCCTTTTTAGAGAGGGGAGGGGTCTCTGACTGCCATATAAACATTTATTGCCTCCAAAAACTTCCGCATGCTTAATTTGGGTTCCTTTGCTTGATCAGTTCTCGAGTTATGCAGAAATTTGTGCTTCATTTGTATGGGAGCCCCCCTTTCCAGAGAAGGGAGGGGTCTCAAATCACCATAGAAAAAAAAATTGTCTCCAGCATACCCCACATGCAAAATTTGGTTCCATTTGCTTGATTAGTTCTTGAGATATGCAGAAAATTCTGTTTCATTTGTATGGGAGCCTCCCTTTTTAGAGAGGGGAGGGGTCTTTGACTGCCATATAAACATTTATTGCCTCCAAAAACTTCCGCATGCTAAATTTGGGTTTCTTTGCTTGATCAGTTCTCGAGTTATGCAGAAATTTGTGCTTCATTTGTATGGGAGCCCCCCTTTCCAGAGAAGGGAGGGGTCTCAAACCATCATAAGAACCTTCACCGGTACCAAAACCTTTTCCATACAAAATTTCACGCTGATCGGTTCAGTAGTTTTCGAGCCTATTAGGTTCAGACAGACAGACAGACAGACAGACAGACAGACAGACAGACAGAAATCCATTTTTATATATATAGATGTAACGGAAAATTTACTCTGTTATTCATTGTTATTCAATGGTTTTTGTTGAATCAAAACATAAGTCTGTTGAATTTATCCAATGAAAACTTTTTTTTAAAATTTTAATACAAAACTCGTTCTATCCTCGTTCTATTACAGGAAAAAAGAATCAATAGAAAAGTGTTACTTTAAAAATATGAAACAATAGTCTAAGGGAATGTCCATTAATTACGTCACGCAGTAAGGGGGGAGGGGGGGTTTGTGAAAACGTGACGATCCATACAAAAAAATTGAAGATCCATACAAAAAACGTGACAAGGGGGGGGGGTTATAAAAGTCATTTTTTGCGTGACGTAATTAATGGACGTTCCCTAAGGTTGCATACAATCCAAGAAAAAGATGCAGGAATGTTAAAATAATCACACATACAGCATAACTCGCTCTCTTATTACGTCTTTTCGTTGAAAGAAGTCAAATCTTGTAAAAAAAAATTAAAGGCTTTTATAGACATTCCCCGACATTTCAAATTTTTATCACAGATATTTGAAAAAAATATCTGGCATCCCTGAGTACGTTAGTCATCCCATTCAACATTATTTTCCAAGAAGGTTTTTATTTTCTCTTTCTGAAATGGAAAATAATGGTATTAAACACGGTAGAATGCGATATTGTGTACATTATTTACGGGCAATAAAAATCAAACGGTATATGTACTTACATAATGCTTTCGTTAATAAAGCGCTCTTTCATCGATGACATTCAATACCAAGCGTATTGCATAAAACTCATATATTCCTCGTCCCCTTCCAGCTGGTGTCACGAACCAAACAGTGACACTTTCATACCTTGTTTGAATAATTTTCCGGTCGAGACAATCCCGAATTTATTACCGAAATTACGCCATTATTCATCCGGCAGCACGACACTTCCAAAAAAATATGTACACTCCTGAATAACATCGGCAATAATAAAATAACAACTCCGAGAGGAGTAGGTGCCAGTACATAGCCTAGTAGGCCGGTGGCATGGGAGCATCACTCATATCGCTTTGACTAGCGTCGCGGTTCATACCGATTCAGACCAGGGCCTACTTTGTATTTCACCTGTCTGCATCGATGGGGTATTTGTGTTTACTCACAATACAGCAAACACTCGTCAGCATGTCCGTCCGCTGTTCCAGGGGATCCTTTCCAGTGAACCGGTTTTCCCCAAACAATCTATCCAATCATCAAGGTTGTGTCTGCTGTCGAGGACTCCTGGCCTGGCTCCGAACGAAAATGAAACGGTGAGAACCGGAAGTAGAATAAAAATAAAGGCGGTTGTAAATATCATGAGGCAAAATATACGACCTGTTTGCATGCCCCCTAGTAGTTGATGTAATTTATGAACTGGGGCGGCGTATTAGTTATAGTGCTTCACAACTACTGGCGTGCGATGTAATAACCCAAAACTGGGGGATGGTCGGCGCTGACCTTTCCAATTTCCATTTTTGGCTAGGGTGAGCAATGTACCTACCGTGAAAAAAATAAATGTTCTACGAAACATCACCGACGAAAAAAAAAACGAGAACGATAATCTCAGCGGGGATTGCCCGATCGTTAGTACAACAATTATGGGATGCTGTATTATGAAACGAGGAGACATGGGCTGATGTGTGCATTAACAATAATATTTATGCGATTCTGACATGTATACTTTTGTCTCGGTCTTTTGGTCGGACCGTGTATTTGGAAAAGCGAAAAATGGGATCCAATTTGTCATTCCCATTGGTGTCCGAGTGAATGAATGAAGGTTTTGGTACGTGTGCTTGCCGCCATACTGGACGTACGAGGTAGTTATCCATCAAGTGAATCCCGAGAAGCGGAGGCGGAGGCGAGTCAGCTTGCCGGGAGCTCTGGACTTAAAGAGATATCTATGTTTCCTTAAAAAGTAATTTCTTAATATTCTTCAGGCGGTTAAGATTTCCAATCAATCAAAATTCAAGATATCATCTCTCAAGCAGACATCCGTAAACGAATTGTATCAAATGCACATAACCAAGTAAAGAACACGTTTTCCACCTGAGTTCAATCAGTTTCTGTTGCTAAAAATAATCATCCGAGCCGAAGTTAAAATGAAACAAAGGTCACACTCCTGGTCGCAAGAGTCGTTCTCTTCGAGGCAATTTCCGTTCCTACATGAAGACGCCCACATCCATCACGATTAAATTGTCCATGTTCGGTCTATTTGATAGGCAAATAGTTGCAGGATGGAAACGAAAATCTTGTTGCATACACGAGCAGGGTTCTCTTTTGTTTAATGAAAAACCAATATTGTTATTACAAACTCCCATTTTTCATGCGAAACCCCAATATGTACCTTTACCTCAATACTGTTGAAATTGGAAATAATCTGCAACATAAAGCTGCTGCATACTTTACCTCTACTTATGCGAAACTTCGTAAGACTCACGTACGTTCACGAACTTTTCCTGAGCAGTTTAACGACTGGTTGAAGGAAGCAGAAGAAGAAAAACTCCAGCAAATATTGGAATCTACACTACGGTGAGGAAACTGTGGCGGGTGCATGATTTACATGGCCACATCTTGGAAGCCAAATTGAATCGGTGGCTCCATGGTGATTTGGCAGTACGGCATGCTACGATGAAACCGCAGCAAGGAGCGGGTGTTTGTGAAATGTTATCAAAATTTAACATCCCGATGATTGCTTCAAGATGGAGGATTTTTTTTTGCGAAACAACACTATAAGTGAGGAAAAATTTGTACAGGTGGAATGCCCAACATACGCGAGGTGAGGTATTTCAACTTGCATAAGGCTTTCCTTAGCTCATGTCTATTGATGCGCTGGTTAAAACATGAACACGAAAAAATCTGGAAACTCAATGACACCTGCCGATGTTCATGCGCCGAACCAAATGGCCTGAAATGTGGAAAATTAAATGCACAGCAGTAGTATCTAGTAGTAGAAAAGTATCAACAACAGCTTCTGTGTGAGAACTTCAGAAAGAACAACTCTCCAGGTTAGAGGTTTATTAACGAATGAAACAAAATCTTATGTCATAAAACTCATAGGCTACTACAAGCTGTGTTGATTTCCGCCATGTTGCTATGATCTACGGACAAAAATGTAGTAGTAATGATTATTTATTAGTAGTATAAAACAACTTAAGTTTCAACAGGAATGTTTAGTCCATTTTACAATAAGATAAAAAAAAGGTCCTCCAATTTTTGCACAGCAAAGATCTTTTGCTAAACTGCTGCAAACTTGCTGATTGTTTTAACGGAACTTGAAAATCTGACGAAGATTAATGTTTAGGTTTAGCTTCAAATTAACCCTAGAGAGTACGAGCTGTTTAGTGGAATACCCGTAACTAGAAATCAGAAGAACAATTAGTATTTTCCATTTAATTCCAACTACTACTAAAATACTAATTTTTCTTCTGATTTCTAGTTTTTGAAACTAACGTTATTTTCAGCCAACTGTTAAATTCTAAACATAATTATTCAAACAGAAATAGCTTGATAAAGCTCATTATTCATTTATTTTATGAATTTATAAATTGTGACAGTTGATTAAAGGGCATGTTCTGCCAAATTTAGCATTCCCTTTATGAGCATTAGATAACGCAGAAAATTCAATGTTTCTTTTTATCAGTGTATTTACTTATGCATGAGAACGATTGACTGCCCGAGGTTTAAAATCCGTTATTGTTAGATCAGCTGTAATTATGCAGATAACCAACACATGATGCTTTGGACTAACATACATCCTCAGTGTGTAAAAACTGATGATCCTAAAAATAGGCAATACCGGTGCCGATCCAGTCCGAATGCAAGTCTTTTTGAGAAGAAAGGGAATATGCTGACGTGATACTAGCATTGTTGTATAAAAGGGTTGGATTGAAGCAGAGTTCGTTTTGGTAAACGATACGCTGGGTTTTTGTTGATCTTTGTGTTCAGATAATTCTTCACTCAATTGGTTTTAAGGAGATGCACAAATATATATTTAACTATTAGTATCGATCAAAAACAACAGTAAGGATGGAAATTGGGGCCACTCACAAAGTTTGATAGTTACCTCTGTGTGGTACGTAATCGTTGTTTTCATGCTTATCTACTCTATAGCTTTCCATTAGAAATCGTTATAAGACTGATGAAGTAAGTCACATACCAGCTTCCAGCATGCAATCTACGAATAATTTATTTACTAACGCAACGCATCGAAAAGCAAATAGGATCAACTATCAAATATTTTTAATAAGTAATACAACGCCTTGAATTTTGATAAATTGAGCTGGAAGTTTAATTTGGCTGTATTTGCCATTGTCACCTACAAATTATATTAAGATGACATTCTATAATTAACAATTAAAAAAAAAAAAACAGAAGTTGTATACACTCACTATGGTCTATGTTTTTTCCCAGTACCATGTTTGTCATAAATCAGAAAGAAACTTCTAAAAAAATGATTTTGGACATAAACAAGTTACTGACATTCATTGTGATGGAAGGTTTGTGTTCAACTCGCATCATGAACCTCATCTATTTAGAAATGTTTGTGATTTCTTGAACCAGCTATAATTTGCGCAAAGTTTCATAATTTCAATAAGTCAATTGTTCTAATATTTGGATAAGCTTGCTCAGAGTGCTATACTTCGCGAAATTTCTAAAACATAGAGGAGAAACCAATATTAAGGTGAATCGCTGCTCCATGTATTTTTTACTTTTCTTTTATCTCGCTCTCGCAAACTCACCTTGCTATTTCAAATTGATAAATCTCGATTGTTTGTGAATGAACGTCGAATCGAACTATATCAAATTGCTCACAGTGAGTAAGCATACAAACTGATGTGATTAAATTTTCAATATCTAGTACCGACTCTGAGTTATATCAATTCTAAGTGTTGAGGTAATGACTGTCATCAAGAATGATTCAGCATAAGCCCTAACAATATACAGTTTGTGGCACTTCATGCGATGATCAGTGTTGAGTCAATAAAATTATATAGGTAGGAACGGCTTCAGCACACCGGGACCCTATTCCAAGCGCGGGGTAAACGTTAACTAACAACGCTTATTTTTTGCAGTATGTTGCTTAACTAAATGGAGCTAACCATACTTAACATTGTAGGTTCACGTTTACCTCGTGCTTAGAATACGGTCTCGGGGTGCTGAAGCCGTTCCCTACCCTATATAATTTTTATTGACTCAACACTGATCATCGCATAGAGAGTGCCACCAAAACTGTATATTGTTAAGGGCTTATGCTGAATCATTCTTGATTACCATACGATGACTTGCGAGAAACTAACGAACGATAGAACAACCCCTTTTTTTTCCTTTGGAGACATTGAGTGGTTTTAGTTTCGTATACCAATTGAGAGATTTATCCAAGTACGTTGTAGCATTTAAAGTCATACACTCAGTAGCAAAAAAAAAGCCGAGCAAAATTTTGCTTCCAAAACACGCGATTTTCAACCTTCTGAAACTTTGTCAATTGTTGTCAATTATCAATATATTTAGCTGAAATTTTGACAACACTATAAATAATATTTTGACCTTATGTGGCCAAAATTTTATGTTGATGAAGTTTCTAAATTTGAAGTTATCAAAACATATGTGAAAAAAGTCATTTTTGTACATACCAATTTCAAAAATCCGTATTTCTGTGAAAAATTTAGGTAGCATATTGCCGAACATTTCTTTTCCAGAATTTTCAACAGCTCTCAATACGTTCTCAACAAAATCAAACCTCGACCTTATATCGATAAATCCAATATATTATCGTAAAGAATGGATTCCCGTATCTTCATTACAGTAACTCTGTAAACGGTGAGAACTTGAAGTGCTGCAAATGATTTATAGCCAAACAAGAAAAACGGATTTCAGCTGAAATTTCAATTGAAGAAGAAGAGTCAACCTCGAGGCATTGACGCCGACATTGGAATGAATTGTCCCAATCTGGACAAACGGGAGACTGATTGGTAGAAGGAATTTTTATTCCGATATTATTCTTGTTATTATTGTCATTACCTTTCACTTCATTTACATGTTTTATTTAATTATGTCTCTAAGAAGGATTAAACATCCGGGAAATACAAAGAATGAATTAAAAAGGTGTTAATTACAGTACTACTTTAAAAACGAAACGCACACGTGGTCACTTAAATAATGGGACTCATATGCGGTTACTTTCAAAATGAGATAACCCGACCTCATATTTTTTCAAATTTTTTTAACAAACTGCTATATTATAGTATTGCTTTAAAAAATATGATAGAAAATAAGGAAATTGCGCAAAAATCTGAAAAAAAACGAAAAGTAGTATGGGACTGATATGCGGTTTCAAGCAGTACAGCTCAATCAAACATAAATATTATTGGATACAAACACTTGTACTGCTATTGTATCATGACTCATGGCTTCTAACACAACAACAAAAATCAAATTTTGTAATTGTCCTTTATCTTTGAAATATATAACAAAAGGGTGAATTGTGGCTTGATAATTGTTCCTATGATGGCTTTGAACTTCATCCTGATGAACAAAAGGATAATTTTCAGAAAAATCACTTTCACTTATGGTTTTGACCTAAGTCTACACTTCATACAAAATTTAAAAAAAAAAATGTATGGAAAAAATCTATCTGCCTCGAACGATACAATGTCCTCCCACGAACCGTTCACATCCAGAATGATAAACTTGATGGCTCCTGCGAAGTACAAACAGACATCTGCACATCACACTCGTTCGGCAGCGCAAGGATCAACGGCCTAGGATGCCGGAACCGATCCTTGTACTGACGCTTTGAACCTTCTTCAAACAACAGAACGAACACTCATTTTGCACTCAACCGCTTGTACCGCTTCTTGGGAATAGGTGCGATCCAGCTTGATTTTCAAACTGGGAACGGTATCACACGTGACTAGCACAACATCACTCCGATGTTTCTGCCACTTCCATGGGAAATCCTGATCGGTGCTGTCGGAGGAAGACGCAACGCACGACCTGGCGCCCTCTGAATACGTTGTTTTCATCAAAGGGTTTCCGCGATAAGGATTTTTGCGAGAGCATCCTTTCCAGTTCGTCCCACTGTTTCAAGGCTCTCACTTAGTAGTGCTCATTTCCTGATTAGCATTAGCATTATCATTAGCATTGACGTTTGCACACCTCGTGGATGGAGCTATGATGAGGAATAATTCGTTGAAGACATTGCATGCCACCATGAAACGAAACCAGTTACCGATACGTTTTTTCACGCAAAAATCTTCACGAAGACACTCCTCGATCGTTCACCTGGTCACGTCCATGCAACCGTTATAGGGAGGATTTGTTATCTACCTTAAGAAGACACAGGGAACCCACGTAGAATTCAGTAGATATCAAAGGGAAAGGGAAATGAATAGTCGGAGAGAATAGATTAACACAATGCCCTGTTTGGTGTACAGAACAGACATTTAATCAAAAATGATCGTTGGGAGCATCTTATCTAAGAAGGTTAAGTGATACACCATTTCTCTTCAAACGGTTGGAACTTTAGCATTAACTATAGTCCTAGCTCCCTTTAGCTTATGGTTATAGCGCCCTTTACTCGGTCTCTGAAAAGAGAAGAATATCTGAAAATATAAGAACGGGTAGTGAAAGAGAACTTGTCAGAATGAAGCCAAAAATAATATATACTGTCACACCCAAAATCACGTCTAAATTCTACATTAACAACAGCTTCTTGGATAATATTTGGTAATCTCAAATCTAAACTGCAAAGTGTTGACAATTAGCCACAAGACTGAATACTGGGTTTTGAAAGCCTTAAGTTTACATGATCGTTGTCTTTTGTATTATAATAACATCCGACATATTTTTAACGCAGTCGGTTCCACGCGGCACGACAGGTGACAAGTCCAAATTTGCTCTCTTCCGGGAAAGATCATAATATGATTAGTTCATGCTACATAAGATGCATAACGGATCGAATTTCATAACGTAGAATTTCATGCTCGAAAATTAAAGGTGTAGGAAAAGAAAAGGAATGTTACAAATTATTTTTTTTTTCACGTCTACACAGCGGTACACACATTAATCTTTGGCATGCACTATTAACTAATCCGAACATGGCGACAACTTAGCATCCTCAAAATATTTTAAGACGAAGGTTTTGCATTATTTAATTTCTTTTGTTCTCACAAATTTGGATATGTAGGGACAAAATGAATCCTACAGGATAAGAATAAGCTAAATTTTGCTACGGCAATCGATGACATTTAGGACTGGTTTTTATTTATTAAATTGAATTACCGCATCCTGATTTTTTCTGATTGTTTTTTGAAATAGATCTGTAGGAGCAAAACTGGCATCAAAAAGCATTTGAATTTGGATTTACAGTAGCAGCATTTGTCAAATATCTTTTTGTGTTCCTGAACCTATCTCTACGTTATGTAGTGGAAGTTATCATTTCTATTTTTGTGGTCATGTAAATTTAAGAACAGACGCAAATTTCAATCAAACGGGCTGCCCCTTATAGACCTAAATTTACACGATTTTTTCTAAGAGTGTAGCATTGAAGTAGTTACCGAGATAAGACTATCCACTTCCACTCAACATTTTGCCAAAAATGTGTCGTAGACCCACTTCTCTCTGCGCATCACGTGTTTACAACTGTTGGACGCCAGTTAATAATGAATTGTACACAAAATCAATAATATATAAATAAAAACTATATTTATATTTAGTAGAGATCTATAACTTATTTGTTTCGGTATAGAGATTTACCGGTGAATGTTATGATAGTATGGCGTAGTAAAACGAGTTTTGCAAGCTTACCCATAGAATAACACACTTGGGCTTAGATTCCGTACCGCATCCAACAACAAACGCTAGTATTGGTTTGAATAGTTTTAATGAGACATGCGTGAGACTGATTTAATAATATTTTGAAACTAATTGTTGATTATTGTTGGTTAACAATTACCTTTATGTTTTCAAAGACTTACTACCAAATCCGCATGCAGGGTGGGGTGAAGAAGGTTTCTCTCACTCCCTTGTGTTGATAATTGAATTTAACCGCCGAATCCACTGGTGTTGTCCGCACATCCGCACCTGCTTCCTTTTAATCACTGCTCAAAAGATTTGATTGTTCATTCTCTTACATAAAAAGTTTATTTCATTCCATCGCAAAGCAAAATGATGAATTTAAAAAAATCTACTTTTCAAACGAGTTTTCACGTTCAAAGCCTACGCGAACCTTCGATACTGCTAGCGCAAACGGTTGTCGTAATTTATGGAATCAGTCACTTTATATATTACGGATAGATATTCACTAAGCACGAAGACTAAATTTTCTAGATTTTCCATTTGGAAATTTTCGCAGAATTGAGCGAAAAAATATGACAGTGAAGTATCACTTAGCAGTGCTCATTTCCTGATACACAAAAATCACTTTGGACAATTTTCGTATGCTTCAAAATCATGCAGGTTTTACTCGACACAAGACATTATCCACCTTCCGTCGGCGAGCTAAATTGAAATTCCAGAAAAAGACACGTAACACCCCGTTCACACTACAGCTTATATTACGTGATATAGACTATCTTGATATCAGCATCTATACATCTAGTTTTCACTGGAAATAATATGTACTGCATTTGATATCAAGATACTCTATATCACGTAATATTGGTTGTAATGTGAACGGGGTTTAACTCTGATTTCAAAATTTACAATCGCGGTAGAACAAAAACAAACCGTGACAGCTCACGAACAACAAACCGTCCGCGCGCAAGGCATACTGTGATCTTTTGCTAAAACTTTCGTTCACAAACGAAAAACAAAGATCATGGTACTGGTGTTCACTGGAGCTATCCGGTGAAAATTGATTTTAAATATTATACATACTGGATTATATCATGGACGATTTGAGTGCTCCTTTTGCTCAGTAAAGAAAGCCGCTTGTAGCAGCACTGGAGATAGCTGGGTTCGATTCCAGGTCTAGACTAGGAATTTATCATACGGAGGAATTTCTCGACTCCCTCAGCATATAGGGTATGATTGTACTTGTCACACAACTAGTTCGAACATTGAACTGTCATCGCTCTCAATTCTTAACTGTGGAGGTGCATTTAGGATACTAAGTTGAGAACAAGTTTCCATCCTTTTCGGGAGGCTTTCGAGAGCTGGAACAATTTTGGTTATTATAGTTCTGTAGACTACGGATAAAACTAGTAGTGGACTATATAACCACAATAAAACTTGAAGATTTATTTGGGTATATTGCTCAAGTTCACTCTGATCAAGCCTAATGAGTTTTTCAGTAGTTCATGCTTGAACAGTCAGAGGGCCTTTTTTTATTTTGAACTAACAGCAGTATTCAACTATTGCAGCCTAGAAAATTGGCTTGATGACAGTTTTGATTGTTATTTTTTGTATTCTCCCCAGCGCGGAAGTAACGATCTTTGATGAAGTTTGCAGAAGCAGATAATTTCTCATCTCCATGCGAAGCGCTAGGAGCGGACAGTAATTTTTTTTTATTGCTAGAACAAATAGACATGAACAGAAAGTGTATTGATAGTTCCGTATAGGGTAACGGCAGGCTTTGAAATTGAAAGATACAAGATTGAAAACGAGCGGAGGGCATTTGAACGGTAGTATCCGATCAGGCACATAACCCTTTGTCATACTACCCCTTGCACGATAGGCAAGGAGGGAAAGAACAGATTTTCATTCGTTTTCGTAGGATGAAATGATTTATCTCAACAAATCATGCGCTCATTGATGACTTGCATTGTAAATGTACATAAAGCCCTAAACTGCAAACAACCATCATCCTTTTTTAAATGAATTATTTTCGTTCCACATAGAATTTTGGTTTATTAAATGAGTCAGTGAGTTGAAAACAGTTGA
The DNA here is from genome assembly GCA_034211315.2 of Aedes japonicus. Classification (NCBI taxonomy): domain Eukaryota; kingdom Metazoa; phylum Arthropoda; class Insecta; order Diptera; family Culicidae; genus Aedes; species Aedes japonicus. The sequence goes on along the minus strand of JASCZW010006465.1, from coordinate 32,663 downwards.
AAACACATTTGCCATATTACCAGTATTCTGATTTTCAACGAAAAAACGGCTTATGAAGTGTCATGATGATGATGATGATGATGACGTCTGTTTGCGGATTTGCTTATCGGATAACCCTCGCCAACATAGCAACCCTAGTAAACCAGTGGAAAATGTAGAAACCTTGAACGAGAGGTACACCTTTTTTGCCACAGCATAAACCCTGACTGATCGTTTCCTCACACAATTTGATATCATCAATATTTCCCATATTTTGGAATGTATCCGTATAATCTCCAGCACCGGGTATACAAACACAAACATACACAAACATACACACACATACACAATACGACGCAACACTGGGTACGCTACAGAGCAAACAAACCAACAAAGTACACCGGGCGAAGAAATTGCATACCTTGATAAATCTATCATTATTACAACATGATGTTGTCGATGTTGATACGCCATCGCATTCCCCGCGGATCCATTCGGGGTTTCCTGTGGCGGGGGTGGCGCGATGATATGCGAATTCAAACTGCGATTCTCCATCGCTTCGATCCGTGCCCTCTGGGCCAGCAACGCAATCGATATCGAGAAATCCCAGCTCGTTTCAAAATGGCACAATGCAACGTGTGTAAGCAGAAACATCCACATCCAGCATGATTGCCATTTCCCGATTGCTGTGTTTACATTGCTCGATACGTCTCAAATTGAGCTGAAAATTTATCCGAAGCAAACGGAACTCTTTCCCATCGAAGTAGGTCGACATATAGGTAGTGGAACGTCGGGAAGATTAAAAACAGCAACACTGCACAAATGTGATTCCAATTCGAGGGAAAAGATGGAAAAAACCGAGTCCTTTAAGTAATTATCCCGGCAGCTTTAATCCTTTCTTGCATTTCACATCGGCGAAGATTTGTTGGCGCTGCGTTGGAAAACTCCATAAATTAAGCTCTGTTATCCAGCCGTGGGCGCACGTCGACGATGGGGAGCAGGCAAATGAATGTGATAAAAAAGCCCAGCTCACAAACGCGAACAACAATGCTAAACTGAATTTAATAAACTGCAATTTAAATGTACTTAACTGCTTCTTGGGTGTTGCTGGCAGGGCAAGCAAAAAAAAAAACGGGCGAAAACCTTGGGTTCAAGAGGGAGTAGGAAGGTAACGGTTGTAAATAAATTTTCCACCATGGGAGGGCTTCATCCCTTTGCATTCCCACCAGAACCTGTTCCGAAAGGAAATGCCACCACATTGCAAGTGCTTCGACGTTGCCGGGTCCTAAGGAAGCTAGGAAAAAATATTTGAATTAACTGAATCTATGCTCAAACGTTGTTGTAGCTGTTAGTCCTTGGCAACAACTAGTTGTTGCCTCACTGTTGGTACTTCACTACTCTCTTTTCCGCCGGTGCGATAAGAAAAAGTTTATGCAAATAAATACAAGTTTTTCCATCGCATGCAAAATTCTCGCCCCGAAGTGGTGCAGCAGCAGAAGCAGCATAAGAGGAGTCGGTCGGTACTGCACTCTGTAAAGTGTTGCAAAATGCGACTTAAGTTGAGCTCTTTTTTTCTTCTGTGTTGATGGGTGTGGGTGCGTGTTTACTATTGGCTGCGGTAAAGAGTGAAGGTCGAATAAATTTATAGCCTGGTTAGCAGTTTGTAGCGTTTGAAATTCTATCAGTTTGCAAAGTAAATGATAGAAGTTTTTCTGCTAGCGAATAATAATTAGCTGCTTTTAACTATCGTATATTTTCCTGGTGGTATGATTGTTACATCTGTTGTGAGCGTTGAAAATTAAATTGTGTTCATGAATTATATAAATCGTAGCGTAGGAGAGAACAATTAATTCTCAGCGATGTGTTCCGTGGTGTTGTACAGTATTGCGGCTACAAACGAGCTTTTGTTGAGCAATTGTTTCTGGAAAACACCGTCCTCCAGCTGAACAGGTGGCGTTGTTTAGAATATAATTTCATGAATGGCAGTGGCGTGACTGGGCGATACCAAGGAGCGGAATTGCGCAACTCGTATCTGGTGAATATGAAGCATATTCGAGGATCTAATGATTGTAGTG
>JASCZW010006465.1:0-30121 GCA_034211315.2 Aedes japonicus | reverse complement strand
TCGCTGCGTGCGCTTGGCCGGGAGGTCGGTGCAACCGGCCAAACAGTGAAAAAGTACATAGCGAACATGAACATACATGTCAGGAAGCGGAAGTCGCGTCCACTGGTTTCGAAGCTGCAGGCAATGACGCAGCGGCAGCGGCTGAATAAGATGGTCAACTCGATTTTCCCGGCGAATCGCAACGTGGCGGTGGGGATGGACGACGAGACCTATCTCACCCTGGATGGCAACGACTGGCTGGGAACTTCGTAATTATCTTCCCCCACGAAGGAAGTGAGCTCGGAGGTGAAGTTCATTTCACACACCAAGTTCCCCAAGAATGTGCTGCTGTGGCTGACAATCAGCGAGAAGGGGATGTCAAAGCCGCTCTTCTTCGCTGTGAACTAGCCGTGAACGGGGAAATTTATAGTAAGAAATGCCTGCCGGAAGTTGCGTCGTTCATCAAGAAATATCATAAGGGCGAAGACTGACCGGATCTGACGTCGGCCCACTACTCGAAGCGATCGTTGGAGGAGCTGAAGCGGCTGAAAACACACGAAGGTCCGTAACTTCATGAGAAATGGCGCTCTTTTTTAGTTTCCTCACCTAAGTTTCCATCATGAAGAAATTTAGAAGTGGGAGGGGGAGTCTTGTCAAGTGGTGTCTATCGGCACCCATGCAGTATAGTAGTCTTTTTCCTGCTGGTCTACTTTTCATATCCTACTGAATGTTGTATCCACTTTCTTGCATGTGAGTTCACGCATTTTTATCTACATATTCAAATTTACTCGTAGTAAGGAAAGGGTAGGAATATGTTGACGCGATACTCGCTTAATAGGAAGTCCACTGCACTTTCACGAGAAATCACTGAAATTTTGAATAACACGATTGGGTGGCAGCAGGGTTCGTTTTGGGTAACGATAAGCTGTCCAGATGTGTGGTATTTCATTAGGAAACAAGGTAGCCAACTTGACCGATCTACACCTGCAGTACGGATGCCGCTGGAGTCATTCACAAAATGGGACAGTGGTTTATTTGTTCCAAGATAGGGTGGCCCGACGAGCTTGGCAAACTAATAATTTGGATGAATTAATTATGTACCTCACCACCTCTTACCCGATGAACCACAACTTCTCATGCTCATACGATCACTCGCACAACGAACAATAGACAACCGAAACAATAGACAAAACGCTACGCCCGGTAACGAAAATTGCGCAACAAAAAATAGCATTTGTGAACCGATTTGATCGAATTTCCACCAACAGTAAAGATGCTATTGGACCCTATTACTAAGCGTGATGGTGGCTTACTTCATTGGAAAAACGGATACGTGTATTAAACTGTACAATTATACATGTGCTGTTGGGGCTACTCACAAAGTGAAATGATGCTTTCCTTAGTTGGGGAAATTATAAGTAGAAAATATGCTTGAAAGCTCATTTTATCCGATTCAAACCAACAATTAGGATACTGTTTGGGCCACTCACTTAGTGTGGTTATTGGTTACGTCACTGCAAAAAAAAAAACAATAGCTTTTTATGTAGAAGGAGATGTTCGTTTATCACCATGAGGCACCAAGAGTGAACATTAATGTTTTTGGCTAGAATGAAAGATATGAAGAGAAAGTGTTGAAAGTTCCGTCAGTGTGCGGCAGGTTGGAAATAGAACAGATGTTTTTATTTTAGGAAATTGAGCGAAAAGGGCATGTGTACAGTGGTACTCGAACCAAAGATGTCCATTTTTGCCTAACATCCCACTGCGGGGTAGGTCGACGCTTTTTAGCTACGCCTAAAGGGAGATTTTGAACAATTTAAACAAATTGTTGGCGATATGCCTTACCGATCTCTCGAAGGACTTTCTTCGCTAATAAAATTAGCCCCGAAACGTTACCGCGATTTAGGTTTCCACCAAACAAGCAACCTGAAATACACTAAAATTCACAAGAAACGAGCCACCGAGCGCGCAAAGTTAGAGTTGGGATATTGTTTAACACGTAGCAGAATTTTCGTCATCAAATAGCCAAAGACCAAACAACCGTAGTACCGTTCACTTCAACGTATGATTTTGTACTGGTTTATTTACAATTTTGCTTTACATATTTCTATTCCTATCTACGGTGGAGATGGTTGACCATCGGCTATCGGTCGTGCGAAACACTCTCTTGCTCTCTAGTTTTAGACCAGTCAAATAAAGGGTATTGTTGGGTTGGATAGGAAAGCGAATTCAATTGAACTTAAAACTACTTTATACAGAGATCTCAAACACCAATAGAAGACGAATTTCACGCCAACTCGTCATCGTGATTGGCAGCACCCTCTCAGAATCCAAAGAAACTTTGTGGGTGTGTAGACTATGTCTTTTTAAGCAATTTTGCATACTTTGTTTTTTTTTAATTTATCTAGACTGCCACTTGATAAGGGCCTATGTTTTTTGATCGATTTTTTTTAAATCAACATAACTTGAAAAGGATAAGACTTACAAAAAGTGATGTATCAGTGACTTTTAGAAAATCGTTTTTAAAATTTAAAGTCAATCGGCAAAAAATGGCTATCTTAGAATTGGACGAATTTTTTTCTTGATAACGGCAATAGAATTGTCTAAAAGCTCACCATATATTGCGAAATGGGCACTTTTAAGAAAAACAAGTTTTTCTAGCAACAAATGTCCTATTTATTCAATTATTTTGCCTCTAATAAAAAAATTTTTTTGTCCAATTCTGAGATAATCAGTTTTGGCACATTGACTTCAAATTTAAAAATATTTTTTTTGTAGCGTGTAGGAGTCAATTTTACAATTTATACATTTTTTTTTTCATAAAAGTTAATCTAATCTAATCTAATCTCACACTAACGTAACCAATTCTTGAAGGCATCTTGGAAAATGATGGTTTCTTGAATACATCATTTTTCTTGTCACCGGCCAGGCCAACTGCATAGTATGTGCCGCTATGTCCAAGAAATAGAGCGATTCCAGAAAGATCTAGAATCGCTCTACTACTTTGAATCAAGGGAAGGAAGAAAGCGTGGACCTCCCGTACCAAACGCTTCCATGTAGAGTTAAACAGTGTGATAATTTGTACTTTATTGTTGGAAGCATAGATGCTAGAAAGATTAGTGTATGCTCCTTTTGCCTGTGGGTGAACTTTTGGCATTTCAACCAAAAGCTTGGCAATAATTGCCAAGGTTATAGCGCTTTATCTCGCTCAAGGTGGAACTTACGACGATGGATAAATGCGAAGCTAAGAATTGCATAAAAAATATTGTGAAGGGATGTTATAATATAAAATAGGAATAACATGTGTATAGCAGGAGAAAATGGCTCAATGATACCTAAATCAGGTATTCAATACTTAATACTTTGACACCTCAGTAAAGTATCGATGAGCTCAGATTAAGAGGTAAAATACCAAAAATAATACTTCAACCATGTTCTACGAATACCAAGTTAATAATGGCATTAGGTATTACAATACCTCAACAATGATTTGTATTTGTCATAGCTTGAATAACAGAACCTGCTATTTCAGAGGTATTCAATACCAAGCGAGTAGCACGTTTAAGTATTTGTAAAAAAAAAGTTATATCCCGATTGATATTTTGCACCCAAATTCTTATTTTCAATCAAACCGCATTGTCTACACAAAAATTGTTTTTTTCGTTGTATTAAAATACCGGTCCGGAAAAAAAATATAAGTGATAAGTCTTATTAAGGTGTGATTTTTTCCCTCAAAACTCTTTTTTTTGTATATTAGCTATTTTCAATATTGTAAAACAAATTTGAAAAAAAAAACACGTTTGGGTTGAAATTAAAATGCACTTCGGTACAAGAAACTCAAAAACAGATTGAAAAATCAACTTTTGCCTTGCTAAAAATATAATGCCATTTCCATTGCACAGTGGGCCAGGAGACGAAATTAGCAAGACAAAACCTCTAGCGCTTTGAGCATGCATTTTATCAAGATGATTGCTTGAGCATTGTTGCTCAGTTTTATCTGCGCCACAATTTGGTAATAAAAATTAGTTCCAATAGCTGCGATACTAACTTTTTTATTTCGCCTTCTAGCGGTTTGATGTCTCGGGCAAAGTTGTAGAGCATAAAATAATAAGAAAGTTTGCCGAAGACATCAAAATTCTATGTCTACAAATAACAAAGTTACGATTAGTTTTGTAAAATTTAACTGAAATTTGCGTTTTTTCTACTAATTTTCATATTTTCGTCAAATATATTATTTTTGATACCGTTTATGTGTTGAACCTTATCATTTGCGTATGTTTTGGAAGAGTTCGTATAGTTTTGGGACATAACAAGCGAAATATTAGCCAAAACTTTGAAAAATATCATGAATTTCAAAATTAATTTTCTCAAAAAATTGCAAGTTGTTGCAAAAAATTACTCATGTTTCAGAAAGTACCATATGTGACCTTTCAATTCTGAAATTATGCCCGATACATATTTTGATATATTTGAGATATAGTATTTTAAACTTTTGATGATTTTAGCCCGAACTCAATGCTATAATTGATTGCTTTTTGCGTATACTAACATATGCATTCCATTGTACAAAATCTGATATGTTTTCATGTCAACATGTCAAATGGAATTATTTTTTCACCTCGAATATCTTTATTTTTAATCTGTAAAAGATAGTGTGCTATAAAAGTCAATTGAAAATAAGTATTCCTCTGCACTTGCATTCGTGTGTCGACGAATACGATTGATCGCTGACACACATACTTGTTTACTTCACTGTCAAAACCAAGGGGTCATCATCGAAGCAAATGTTGAAGCATGAGCCTGTGCACGCTGCCATAATTCTATTGCCTTTTTGATATTACTGTTAGCCGTGTTTTGGTGTTGCCTCACTCATTTCCACGAGAATATTGAAATCGTGCCTCACAGTAATTTTTTCTATGTCCATGAGTGCACGGATGTTGATGAAATATCAAAGCAACCATGACTTTCCCCATTACATTTGAATACGCCTCAAAACTTCAAATCTCAAACGTCAAATGTCATAATAATTGTGTAGTTATCAACCGTTTGGAAGCGCTGGTTTACCCTTTTGGTTCTTTCGGCAGATTACTTCTAGTTTGTGGTTGGTGCCTTCTACAGATCACTATGGCTCAAGGTAGGTTATTTTAATTAATCCAGTAGGAATTCATTCAAGTAATTTTATTATTAGCGTGCAGTATTCGCGTACGAGAAATAGTAGAATTATTCCTACAGAATCTTCCACTTGGTGATGTGGCATCGTATGTGAAGAAGAAAATAACATGTCCTGATAATAAAATGATTTCTGATTCCGTTCAAAACTCACTACGATTGCTACTATCAAATATTGAATCACGATACGCAAAGTGCCACCGCATAAAGAGTTTGTTTTTCCTGAAACATTCAAAATGGCTGGATTCAAACTTTAAAATTTTGAATAATATTCCGAAGAAAAATGTTTATGGAAGGAAGAAAATATCTTTTGGTGCAGAAACCCCTAGGACCAGGCTCCGTAAAACCAAAGATTTGCGAGAAAAACACACCACAGCAGAATTGGTTTCAGCCACGGTAACGGCATTAAGGACTGATGGATATCGTTCCGTTGCTTGGGTTGTCGAGCACTTATTTGCATTTCCTGAGAAAGCTTCCCGTTTCAAAAAACTTGCTCTATCTGTTGAACCAGAGATGAAACGTTTTACAGTCGACGATGCATTGAGGTTTTTATGTGAAAACGATCTAACAAAACAACAGTACCAAAACATAAGGAACATGACGCTAAAAAAAGGATATGACATTTATCCAGCATACAATGACATCCGCGATAATAAAAGTACTTGTTATCCACGTGGTAAGGACAAATTCATTAAATTATGTTCTTGTCTAAACAGCTTCCAATAGATCGATAATTCTTTCAAGTTTTGGATTTTGTGGTGGTTTTGAGTCGCTTTTTTAATAATTCTAAATTATTTCAAAATTACTTTAACTCTCCAATTGAAAAAAAAAAATATTTCCTCAAAAGTTTCGAAATTATTTTTAATAAAACCAAAAAATTTTAAAATTGGAACAATTCCCAATTGATTGGAAGCTGTTTCATGGCGGAATGTGAACTGTATCAAAGTTTTTTTGCAAACTATATTGGGCACGCAAATGATAATAACCTTTACAATAAAGTTTTAAAAGTTTGCATGTTTGAACGTATTTTAGATATTTCCATTCGGCCATCATGCGCAGAAGTTCCTCTTCAAAATCTTGTTGACCATACGGTAGAGCGTCTCTTCATGACACTGAATAAATATATTGAACCGTACATTCATGAACAGGGAAATTTATGTGTTATTTTAAAATGGGGATTGGATGGTTCAAGCAACCACTCACGGTATAAAATGACATTTTTTGAAGAAGTTGGCGATGATGTTATATCATGTAATGACTCGCATATTTTTTTGATTTGCCTGGTTCCTTTGCGAATATATTTCAACGCAGTCTCCGGCGAACGACAAGAAGTTTGGAGCAACAACAGTCCATCATCCATCAATTTGTGCCGCCCCATCAAAATGGTTTTTCAAAAAGAAACTGCTGATCTTATCAAACGAGAAGTGGAGAGTATGATGTTACAAATACAAAATTTGAAAGCAACCACATTGACGATAAATAGGATTTCTGTAGATGGTTCTTCTGAGTTAGTTTTGAGTATGGTCGATGGCAAAGTTATTAACAGCTTCACAGGAACAAGTTCCCAGGCGTGCAATCTTTGCGGAGCATCAGGCAAAAAACTCAGTAATCCCATCGAAGCCCAAATATGTGACGATCGCAATAAAATTGAAACCATTCCTGTTTTACATGCTAACATAAGAAGTATGGAGCTTCTGCTTAATGTTTCGTACAGAATCCCACTCAAAAAATGGCGTATAAATAAAGGAAACGAAACCTTTCTTGAACGGCAACGTGCAATTAGAGAAGAATTTAAGAAGATTGGGCTGAGAATAAGTGAACCTTTGCCATCCGGAGGTAACTGCATTTTTCTTCTTTATCGGGAAGTAGATCCCTTTATCTTTATTTTTTCATCAGGTAACACAAATGATGGCAACACTGCTAGAAGATTCTTTCAAGATCCAGAAACAACGGCAAGAATTACAGGACTCGAGGTGGACATCGTTCGTCGAGTCGCTACACTTCTTTGCGCGCTATCATCGAAATTAGAAATCGACGTCAAATCATTCGAAACCTATGCAGAAGAAACTAGAAAGTTATATGTCCATTATTATGATTATTATCCCCTTTCGCCTTCAGTTCACAGGATCTTGGTACATGGATCTGAAATAATAAGTCATTGCGAAATTCCTATTGGACTATTGTCGGAAGAAGCACAAGAGCGTCGGAACAAATCGATCAGAAAATTTCGGGAGCACCATTCTCGACAATTCAGTCGCCTGGCGAACATCGAAGATGTATTTAGAAGACTTTTGCTAACCTCTGACCCCGTGATGACACTCACAAAACAGTTTCCTCAAACCGATAAAAATCAATTTCCAGAATCCGTACAAAACCTGTTGAAATAATAGTAAATATAAAATAAAAAATAGTTGCTAGATCAAAAATATTAATTATAATTAATCCAGATATCTCAAATATATCAAAATATGTATCGGGCATAATTTCAGAATTGAAAGGTCACATATGGTACTTTCTGAAACATGAGTAATTTTTTGCAACAACTTGAAATTTTTTGAGAAAATTAATTTTGAAATTCATGATATTTTTCAAAGTTTTGGCTAATATTTCGCTTGTTATGTCCCAAAACTATGCGAACATTTCCAAAACATACGCAAATTATTAGGTTCAACACATAAATGGTGTAGAAGGAGATGTTCGCTCATCACCATGAGGCACCAAGAGTGAACAACAATGTTTTTGGCTAGAATGAAAGATATGAAGAGAAAGTTTTGATAGTTCCGCTAGTGTGCGGCAGGATTGGAAATGTAACAGATGTTTTTTTATGAAAATTGAGCGAAAAGGGCATGTATACGGTGGTACTCGAACCAACGACATTTTTGCCTAACATCCCACTGCGGGGTAGGTTAAAGCACGGACTAAGTCCGCCACTTCAACAGGCCTGTTGAACAGGCCAACACATGAATACCTAATTTTGGTCTTGATAACTGGCCTTGGTATAAAAGAGCTCAGATTAAGAGGTAAAATACCTAAGCAAAATACCTAAGAATTGCAAGAAAAATATCTCTCGAATAACAGAACTTGTTATTTTGGATACCTGAAAATACCTGAGAGGTACAATTTTGGTATTGTCTTACCTCAATTTGGTATTCGCCTAACATTGTGGGAACAATTTTATGGTATTTAACCTCTTAATCTGAGCTCCTAAATATCAGTAGTACATGAGCGCGTACCAACACGTTACTTTTGCCTGTTGAGGTGGCGGATTCGTCCGTGCCTTGACCTACCCCGCAGTGGGATGTTAGGAAAAGGTAACGTCCTTGGTTCGAGTATTACTTCACCCATGCACTTTCGCTCAATCTTCCATACTTCAATTCTATTTCCAACCTACCGTACACTGACGGAACTTTCAAAACTTTCTCTTCATATCTTTCATTCTAGCAAACATTACTGTCCACTCTTGGTGACTCATGGTGATGAGCGAACATCTCCTTCTACAACATTAAATAATGTGATAATTTGTATTGGAACCATAGATGCTAGAGAGATTAGTTTATGCTTCTTTTGCCTGTGGGAGAACTTTGACTTTGACATTGGCCTTATCTTGCTCACTGAAATTAGGATTGAGATCCAAAATTTGTAAAATTTGTAATATAATAGTCTAATAACACAATATACTGAGATTCTCTCTGTGTGAGGAATACAACATTCATATAAAGTTCGATCAGTTTGAGTTTTTATAGTTAGAATTTTGACTAAGAATGAAGGATGATATCTTAATTCTCATCTAATCTAATCTAATACAAACGCAGCCAGTACGAGAAAGCATCCTGGAAATAATTGGGTTAGATAACGCCCAATTATTTTTTTTGTCAATATTGATGTTTGCAGTTCGATCAGTTTGAGTTTTTATAGTTTTATAGTGACTAAGAATGAAGGATGAAATCTTAATTCTCTGATTATTCATTTACTTTATTTTTCATAATTATTGTAGAATGCATTACTCAGTTTAACTACTCTCCTCGCTCTTTACGTTTTTTTAACCTCTGATGCATCAAGCTCAGACTCTTCGCTGTCAGAGGTTTCCGGTAGTTCATACAACTTGTATACTTCCTTGCGCAGCGAGTCTTTACTTTGTAGCAGCTCATCACAATCCTGTCTCGTCTTAACAAAGGATTACAAGTCCTTATCCAGCTTAGGGCCACTGAAAAATTCGGTAAAATAGCAATGGTTTGGCAAGCAATTTGTGAGATGACTGCTGATGTTTACTTTCGGGAATGCTTGAAGCGGCGCCTGCTCCCCATGAGCCGGAAACATAGCAACCCAGTACTGTTTTGGTCGGATTTGGCATCAGTGCATTACGCGGTATAATGTCAATGGAGTCGAATTAGTACCCAACGTGATGAATCTTTCAAACTGTCCGCAGGGAAGACTAATGGAATCTTTTGGGGCTCTGACAAAGGCATATTGGCGCTGTTAAGGTAGCGGATTCCTTCTAACATTTTGGAAGTGACTGAAGAAAGTATCGAAAATCATTTGCAAACAGTACGGTTAAATGAATTTCGGAAATGTCACTCTGAACTGTAGAAGAACAGTTGTAGAGAACATAAAAGTGCACCAAAAACACAATTTACTTATAACCTGAGCTCGGTTTGTTATTTACAAATCGTGCTTAGACTTACTGGGACACACATATGAAGTGCTGAAACACTCAGTAAAGTCAAAGTTCCAATGAAGACGTTTGCTCCGCCGAAGACAAGTACGACTTGACTCGCAATTGCGCCCTGTCAACTTGCAGGAGAATAGAAACATTATTTTATCGACAAGCCCATCGAGACTTCGATGGGCAGGAAATAAACTACGAGCTTGGGCAATTAGACCTGTCTATGGTGTGACCCATTTAGTATTGGAACAAACATTTTTTATTCTTACAGCGACCCTAGTGGTCGAATTTGTAAACTATGACACCTTATGTATTTCCTATAACAATAACAACATCAGAAGTTTTTTTTGCGGTTCAGTTTGAACGTGTTTCAGAGAAATACAAAATGAAAGAAGCAAGAAGAAAAATAATTGTGCGCAATCATTTGAAAATATATTCGTGGTCTGGGTCAAAATTTACAGAACAATGTGGTCAGAATCCGGGCCAGAAAGCTGTTTGATCAGGTTGATCAGGGAAATTCAATGGCTGTTTCCTCAGCTGCGGTAGGAAGACCATGGTTTTCATCACTGATAAGATATTTAATTCAGAACTGAACAGAACGGAATGTCTACAAAAGCGAATATTGCCAATCATCAGCTTGCAAGCAGTCATTACAGAAAAACAGTGCTACAGTGGTATGAAACCAACGAGATTCAGTTTATCAATATAAAGAACTCAACCCACCAAATTGTCCTCATCTCAGAACGATAGAAAGATTTTGGGCTATTGTGAAGAGGAGGCTAAAGGTGAATGGCAGTGTCGTCAAAAGCATCATTAAATTGAGAACCAAGTGGAATACGATTGCCAAAACGATGGATGAGAATAATGTGTGCCGGTTGTAGAAACGTATTCCGGGAAAAGTCCGCAAATTTCTTCAAAATCGAGTTGATTAATTTGTCTTTGTATTTTCCCTCTAAAGTTTACATAAAGTCGAACATTTGAGTAAAAACAGAATACTATTTTGTTAATGTATATCCGAAACATGCGCAATAGTCTATGTTCCAATTCTTACTGGGCCACACCTTATATTAAAAGATTACACGTACCTTTACTTTTCATGGGCTTTCACGATTTTTTTTTATCGCCTCCTACTTATCCTACGCAACAACTCATTTTCTTTTATTAGACGCTCGCCGAAATGACACTAAATTTGCACACTATAGAAGAGCTTCAGATCACTCTCCATTACAATCACTGATAGACATGATTCTAGCAAAACATTAACACTGGGGGCAGACTATTCTCTCGATCCTAATCAGGAAACGCCCCTGTCGAGTAGGATTATCGTCGTAAAGCAACTCCCCAGTGCCATTGTGTTCGGAATTTTCGATTGATTTAACGCTTTTCCAAAACGTGAATTTTCGCTAAGCTAACATCAACAATGTTGAATAATATGATTGGGTAAGTGTACCAGTTTTGGTCACATGTTCCTACTTTGAATCATAAACTCTGCGCATTTTGCGATAGAAATCCACTTATTCCCCCACATTAAGATACGGATCAACATTCTTAACTAAGAAAACTTAAGCTAACACTCTAGTCGATCGCTTTTAAAGAAATAAAAAATTAAAAACTGAAACACATTTTCAAACTATCAGTAGCAAACGCTAGCAAGTTCATTTAAATTCCACTAAAAAAGCTTATCCTTTGACAGATAGGCCTATTTCGTTTGCGCCATACAGACTTCTTCAGTGTCGAGTGCACGACTTAACATTTCAAAACCTCAAACTTTCAAGAAACATGAAACACTGTCAAAACGTGGCCAAAATCGGAGAACTGTCAATAGCGGTCCGTTTGCCCTAGTTGATTTTTTTTTCTAAAATTACATCAAAACCTCTGTGGTTTGATTTCAGGATTTGAGTCGTGTTTGCCCAGCTGTTACCAGTTTATGCTCTAGTGCTCGGGCAGCTGTTTGTGGAATCGCGATTTGTTCGGAAGGTTTACAATTAATAATGATGCCTCCCCGTCAGCCCGGCGTGATTCCTTTGGCACTTCTCGTGTGGATGGTGATTTCCATTCTGGTCAGTTTTTAATCATATCAACAATGGGGTGATTATATACCGACGATGAACAATAAATTGTGATGAGCTGCGAAATGTTTGTGCGGAATGTACGTAATAATTATTGATATTGCCGGGGAGCGACTCGAGTGGACGTGGGATTCTTGTTTTCTCTGCAGAAAGATGCCAATTTGGGTAATTACATGTGCGACGTTGCGAAACTTCAGGACGAGAAGACTTCGCATGAGAATAATGCTACAATCACTTTACAGCCAATTATGATAATTTCTTCGGACTTTTTTATGGCGCCTTGCTTCCCCATCACAGCATTTTATCACACCTTTTTAGGACTGGTTTCGGTGAATTGATGGCAATTTACATTGAAATGTGACTTAATTATACATCACTTTGACGAGCTAACATCCAAAAATAGAAAGTGTGTCTGAACAACGCCTTGTTCACTTGAATTGATTTTCTCGTTTCATCCGATTCCCATATCCTTAAAGCCGCTTGCATGCGTGGGTCTCAGAACAGGAAAATTCGCCAGCGAACTCTCCGGTAGTGTGTATTTACTGCCGCTTCGATGATAAATATCACGAAGTTAATTAATATTTAACGAAATCTGTGCGGTATCAAAAGTTCGGTAAGTGAAATTTACAGTCTAATAAAAAAAAGGGGGAGGACCATGAGTCGCTACTTTCTCTGGCCTCCCAGGAAAGGCGCAATTTGCTTGAATTTTCCGAGAATGGCAACTGGCGTGGTGATGGCGACCATGATGCAAAAGCCCCTTAAATGCCTAAACGACTTCTTCCCCTTAAAACGAAGCGAAACGGAATGGAGCTCCGTCGGGTTTGGCGGAGTGAAAATTGTCGGCTTTTTGTTCTCGCGCTGTTTGGCTTCCGTTTCCGCTCTAATGAATTTATTATTGCACCCACCCCGTGAGCCGCCCGTCGACCCGTTCGTTTCTGGAACCGTTCGAGTCGTGAAGGGAAAAATTTGCATGTAAACGATCATATAATTATGGCTGTCGCTTTCTCCGGCTCCGCTCACATTTGCTCCATACTTCAGTCAATGTAAATGATGACGAAAGAACGACAAACCGAAGCATGCGAGGCGGCCTACCTAGATCTGTTTTCTTTTTACTAGAAGGAATGCTTGAGGAAGGAAGCTTTTTTTCCCTCGTTTTGAAGGTCGTCTGTTGTTTGACAAATCAAGTACTGAGAAAAGAGTGCTTGTTGCTGTGACGAGTTACCAAACTGTTTTCATGGCACAGCATTGCGTTTGACGAAATTTATCAAACATTCATGTTACGTTTATTTCACGAAAATCTTATAGTCGACGATTTGAAGGCTATGCCTTGGCAGGTTGTGTTGTTGAGAATGTTTGATTTGTCTTTTATTTATGTTGAACTGAATCCTCTTATGAGAAGCTATTAAGGGGGATGAGTTGTTTCCATTCCATTCAGTTCTAATTTCTTATCCTCTGACTTATGTAAGTGCGAATGTCATCCTCTATGTATTTATCGAGTTCTTCGGTGCCCATTCTTAGATCTTTGAATTCAATGGTATTACATTTGATTGTAATCACGTTGTTGAAAAGTTTTAAAACAATCTTCTACCAGTCACAGTAAGATTTAGGAACATTGTTGGTTGTTGATTGGTACAGTATGCCTCTGTGCTATGATCAAATGTGAATTTGATTGTAAAACTAGGAAAAATTAACTGAAATTAACATTTCACTTTATCACTTTTTAAAAGATAAATCATAAATAACTGAAACATTTTTTCAAACTATCACTAGTAAAGGCAGACGAATTCCTTTAAATTCCACTGCCATTCCATTGGCAGATAAACCTATTTCCTCTGCGACTGCAACTTTTACAGTGTAGTGTGCTCGAGTAACTTTTGTTTTAATTCTTTTTAATTCATGCAGACTACGGTCAGATAGTCTACATGAATGTATCAAAATAAGTGTAGTCTAGCTTGTTGCAGTCTTGGTGCAGCTATTCTTATTTATTTATTGTTCTTCGTCTCGAAGTAAAAAAAAACTCGACAGACTGGACTTAACCTAGGTTTCTAATTTTATTCCTGAACACACATTTAGACATTAAAATCAAAAACAGCACTCACATTGTTAAACGATCTAACACAGTTATCGAAAGGGTTGTTTTGTCCATACGTAGTTCTATGGCGACTGACTACAAGTAAACTACGGTCACGAAGCTGGCGAGAAGGTGCATAAAAATTGATGTTTTGCAACAGCGCCGGGCAATCTACACCACCTTCGACAATGTTAAAAACAAATAACCTCTGTAGGTTAGTACGTCTATGCATTAAAGTTTCTAAATCGATCAGTCTACAACGACTCGGATAGTCAGGTAGATTTGCTGGGTCATTCCACGGAAGTTGACGAAGAGCATACCGTACAAAATGGCAGCATAATTAATCATCAATTAAAAAAAAGATTTGAGCAATAAAAAATGAAAAAAGTGTCACTAAGTTATTAAGGCCTGTGCCAACAAATAATGTGTGATCAGCAATAAAAATTTAGGAATGAGCAATAAAAGATGAGAAAAGATCTTCGGATAATTTATTTGTGAGCGGTAAACCTCTCAAATAAAGCAACAGCTATTAATATATGTGCAATTAAATATGGCTTGATTTTCGCCAAATGATGTAATTTGAGCACTAAACTATTCGCATATGTCTTGGAATTTGTTTGGATTTTCCCATAAAAATAGTAAAATGAGCAATAAATAACTGAATAACCACAATAAAAAAAACTCAAATGTCCTAAGTAGTAGATACAGTTAACCATGTTTAAATTTAAAAAAAAAATTGATATCATGAAAACTTTCCCATGAAATAATCAAAAACACCGTTTGAAAACTGAATGGGTTTCAGAGAGCCGAAAATAAATGTATGCACAAAATTGGGAATGAGCCATAAAAAGTTGTGATGTGTTTTAGGATAAATTAAAAATTTCCATATGGAAGTGGTAAAATGAGCAATGAATATTCAATAATGTGCAATAGACAATGATAGTTTTGCAAATGGACTAATGAACGTGTAGATTCCAAATAAGAGTTGTTGAGTTTCTACGATTGATATTTTTATCAAATGATATGTTGAGTATACCAATAACCATAAGACTGTCGCTTGTATGGAAAAAAAATTGTGGGTAAGGAAGATCATTTAATGTGATCACTACCGGTAAATACGGTTGAAAAATGCATCCCAAAAATGATCACACATTATTTGTTGGCACAGGCCTTAATAATTAAGTGGCACTTTTTTCAATAATTGGTGCTTTTTCTGCGCCTTGAGAGCATAAATATCGGTGAAACCACTTGTATTGCGACGAATAAATCCCAGTGCTGCAAAGGCCTTTGCGGTAGTTGTGCTAATATGCTCATTGAACCGGAGTTTTGTATCTACAGAAACCCCTAGGTCACGAATTGCTTGAACACGCTCTTTAGCTTCTGAGCTGATGGAATAATCAAACTCTGTTCGGGATTGCCGGCGGGTGAACGAAATAGCTTTGCATTTCTTGATGTTCAGTTCCATTCCATTCTCAGAACCAGGGTTGCGGCTTATCATTTTTGACTCAGGCATATTCATTTGCCAATATCTCCTTTCAGAGGGTCGATTTGATAATATGATGTATGATGAACTTGTAGTGCATGAGTAGACCTACAACTTTGTTTAACAGTACATTGCTCTAACTACTATATCTTCGACATAAGAGCGTATATTCACAGTGATCTTCACGATGATAATCGCGTGATCTTCACCGCGAATTTCATCGCGAAGATCACTGCGAATATACGCTCTTATTCCTCAGATATAAGAGATAGAGCTATGTATTGTTAGACCAAGTTGTAGGTCTACTCAAGCACCATAAGTTCATCATACATTATATTTTGAAATTGAGCTTCTGAGAAGAGCTATCGGCGAATGAATATGGATAAGTCAAAAATGATAAGCCGCAACCTTGCTCAGAACACCTCAACAAAATCTCGTCGATGTCAGCCTGAAGAGCGCAACTGTCGAGATGCGATGATATAACCTTGTAGATTTTTGGATCGTCTGCGTAGAGGAGAAAGCGTAATTTTAGCCGAAAGCACAAGTCATTCACGAACAATATAAAAATCGTGACGGAGAAGACGCGGGACCGACTACCGTTTAATTTGACGAAAGCGCTCCGACCAGATAAGTAAGAGCGCAACCACTTTGTGATCCAATCAGGAAAGCCCAGATACTTCAACTTGTCAGTTGCGAGGGTGTGAGGAACCTTATTCTATTTTTAAAAGATCTGGAAGCTTCTCCAAAGTCGAAGAGGTCGTCAATCAACGAAAAGGTACGAACATATGATGTCAGTGGCTCATTAAAACCATACGAAGTCCGATGGAATCTGGCTTTCAGTAGAGATAACAATCTAAGTTGTCTTCCCACTCGAAAGTCAATGCAAGACAGAAGTGCAGGTACGTCGATTTCACCGTTCATTATCTTTGCGATAAGGATAGCTTGCCGAATATTTCGGGGACGGTGCAGCATGTCGAGTCCTAGAAGCCGGCATCATTCGGGATACGGAGCGAGATATCGAGGATTACGCCAGGGTAGGCTTCTGAGTGCAATGCGTATGAATCTACGTTGAACACGTTGAATTGTGAGGTCCCACGACACTTGATACGGAGTCCAAATTACCGCAGCATTTGCAAGAACCGGTCGCACAAGTGCACAGTAGAGTGCTTTGAAACAGTGAGGTTCAGTCGTGAAGCTTTCTTGATGATGCGCTGATTAGATGTAAATTTTAAGCCTAAGGCAGTCGAAGAATTTGTTGGCTCGACAAGGGTACGTGGAGGCGCTAGTCCCTTGTCATGGGAAGACACGTGGCCTTTTGGCCGGGGTCTTGAGAAGCTTCTCATTGAGATCAACTGGCCCTACAACTGCTGCAACAAACCATCACGTAGGCTATCTTGTCGGGCCAACCTGCTGAGGATAGTCCTACAGACATTGGTAATCCTTGCACTGATGGTGGGTTCTTGTCACATCACATCACATCACTTTCACCAGGTGGCAAATATGTCTAGAAGCTCCTGAAGCCAGTAACAGTCCTAAATAGACCTAAATAGAGGTCGATTTTCAAATCGTCTGCGTATATGAGTACGTAGTTCGATCATAACAACAAAGCAGCATCGTTAAAGAACAGCGCAAACAGCAAAGGGTCCAGGTAACTGCCTTGTGGTACGCCTGAATTATCATTAAACGTACTAGAAACAACTGAATCAATCCTAGAGGGTTTGAGTTGTTTAGTGGAACACCTGTAACTAGAAATTAGAAGAAATATTAGTATTCTCCATTTAATTCCAACTACCTTTGCTTATCTTCGACAGATACGCGTATTTCGTCTACAATGTGCAGACTTCTTCAGTGTCTCGTACTAATAAGTCGAGTTATTAGTACGAGACACTGAAGAAGTCAGTACATTGTAGACGAAATACGCGTATCTGTCGAAGATAAGCAAAGGTAGTTGGAATTAAATGGAGAATACTAATTTTTCTTCTAATTTCTAACTGAATCAAGCTTTACGCTCAGACCCGTCAAGTAGCTTTCCAGCCATTACACAAGTCGCTCTGATGCACCTAGACGGTATAGTTTGCACAGAAGTATTCTGTGATCAATGACGCCAAAAGCGGCCAAAGTCCGTTTATACGGCATCCACTTTATTTTTACCTTCAATCTGCGCAATACAGGTACTAAAATTAATAACGAATCAACGTCGATTTTTTTTTACTTTTACGAATGAACAAGATAGTATTACTAAGGAGGCGGCCGTGGGTGAGATCTATCTGATTATAACTATAAAACAATAATCTTATTTTCAAATAATATTAAAAACGTGCCAGCTTTGGAAATTTTACATTTCCAAATCTGGAAGTGTGTTGCAGTGCCCTTATCAAAATGGAACCAGTAATATTTACATGCAGGGCTTCTTGTATGTTTAAGTAACCTCGCAATGGGCGTGACTCTCCTGACATCCTGAAATCCTATCACTTTCTAGCACCCGGATTAAAGCTGCTTCCAATGGTCACTTAAACGATTGTTGTTAACAGATTTCTTCCAATATCTGCGCAAGACAGGTACTAGTGAAGTGCAGAAGGTTTATTATTACAGAGTGCCCTGGCAAAAATCCATGTTGATTGTCTGAAATGTTTTGTTTGGTACTGCCAATAATGACGTTACTCCTATGGAGATTTTCATTGATCCATCTGAACAGGATTTCACAGCAGCGCTCTGTCATATCGCCAACATCCTGTATATTGAGCAGTTCTGTCCAGTCTATCAAGTCGGCGGTCTTGCTTTATCTCGTGTAGGAACAGTAACTTGCATGCGAGAAATAGGCACGGACATATTCAATGGAGGATGGTGAGGATCAACGGTCACCAAAGGGTCGAAGCTGTTCATACTTTGATAACATTCTCAGAAGTAAAGTACACCAAAGTACTTAAAGACGCATTATATTTTACCAACTGTTTGTACTGTTCCATGGAAATATAACACACACCTTTCACTTGAATATCCATTGTTATAAATAACGTTAACTTATGTAAATAATTAATTAGTTTTTTTTTCGAACCTGCACGCACAAGAAAAACAAGCGCAAAAAACCGGAAGACAAAGACACCAATTTTATGCGAGTTGCACAGGATGTAAACAAAGTCTTTTCTCTAGATTTAACTGTCAAGTTATTTGCCATGGTATGCACGATTAACTGCAACTACATAAAGATGTGTTCAATCATTTTCTTATTATTGATTTATGGCTTGGTTTTTGCTTCAATTACTCATCAGTGCTATGGTCTGGTGAAATGTGGGAAGCCGGTAACAACCGTTTTTGGCACTTGATAGTACACGAAACGCATAGTTGCTCCAATTTTTGTCTATTTTTTAGTCAAAAGCTATGAAAAAAAGTTATGGGCGTTTTTTAATTTTATTCTCAGAATCCAAATGATAGGAATTGTTTTACACATTCAATGTATGATTGTGAGTGTTTATTTATTTAAATATTTATTTGAATGTAAAATCTAATTACAAACAGGGTGGCCACAGACTTGAGAAAATCGGGAAAAATGCGGGAGTCTAAAAGCACGGCTGTGACAAGTAAGGTTTCGCACATTACTTACTGTTGCTTTTATTTTACTTGATAAGAACTGCTTAGGACCCAAGGATCAACTTTCTCTACACAATTACCGGGACCTGGTGGGGAGCTCATCCACAAGATCTTCTAACGTTGTACCGGACAACGATTTTGTCGGTTATGGAATACGGTAGTTTTTGTTTTCAGTCAGCGGCTCGGTCGCACTTCATTAAACTGGAACGTATTCAGTATCGGTGTCTTCGTATCGCGTTAGGTTGCATGCACTCGACTCACACCATGAGTCTTGAAGTGCTGGCTGGCATGTTGCCACTCTCGGATCGGTTTACAGAGTTATCTCTCCGGCTCCTCACCAGGTGTGAAGTTATGAACCCTCAGGTAATCGAACATTTTGAGAAGCTCCTTGAGTTGAATCCTCAAACCCGCTTCATGACCTTGTACCATTTGTACATAACACAGGATGTCAGCCCTTCGCCGAACATTTCCAATCGTGTTTGCTTCTCCGATTTCGACAATTCGGTTCATTTTGATTTATCCATGAAGCAGGAGCTTCATGGAATCACAGAGCATCATCGTCCTATGATTGCTCCTTTGATATTTGCTGCAAAGTTTGGCCAAGTTGATTCCACTAAATCGTTCTTCACTGACGGATCATTGATAGAGGAGTCAGCAGGCTTTGGTATATTTAATGAAATTTATAGCGCCAACCGTAAACTTCAAGCTCCTTGTTCCGTATATGTCGCTGAATTAGCGGCAATACATTTTACGCTAGAAATTGTTGCCTCATTAACACCGGATCAGTACTTCATTTTCACAGATAGTCTCAGTTCTATAGAGGCTATTCGCTCATTGAGGCCGGTAAAGCAATCCTCGTATTTTCTCATGAAAATACAGGAGCTTCTAAGTGCTTTATCTTCGCGATATTTTATCATCACCTTTGTATGGGTCCCATCTCATTGTTCAATTCCGGGCAATGAGAAAGCGGACTCGCTTGCAAAGGTGGGGCTATGGAAGGCGATATTTGTGATCGACAAATCGCCTTCAACGAATTTTTTCCTATTTTTCGTCAACAGTCACTCGTCAGCTGGCAGTATAAATGGAGTATAGGAGATTTGGGGCGATGGCAACATTCTATAATCCCAGAGGTGTCGAAGAAATCTTGGTTTTGGGGTATGGATGTGGGTCGAGACTTCATTCGTGTGATGTCTCGACTCATTTCCAATCATTATTCTTTGAACGCTCATTTATACCGGGTTGGGCTGAGCGACAGCAATCTCTGTGAGTGTGGACAAGGTTATCAGGACGTAGATCACATTATTTGGTCATGTGCTGAGCATCGTGGAGTCAGATCTGAGCTTTATGATTCCCTTCGGGCTCGAGGTAGACAACCCAATGTACCGGTTCGAGATATTTTGGCTCTACGTGATCTGGAGTACATGAAACTCATTTATGTGTTTTTGACTAACATAAGCCTTAGATTGTAGTTAGTTTAACATGTATGTTTAGTATAAGTTTTTTTTTCTGTGTTTGTGTGTTTTTCTTTCTCTTTCAAAAATGTTCAAATAAAAAGAAAACCAAAAAGTTTTAAGTTTTTTGACAATTTAGAATATTAAATAAATGTGTTATATAAACCATACTTTAAATTCCCACCCATCTCCCTATCCGTTAAATTGTTATTCCTATTAACCTCGAGACGGCCGCGAGTAATCGGCTCTATTCCCTTAACATTAGATTTAAGATACATGATGTATACAAATATGAAAACTTGGCTCTGTAAAGTTGATTCGATTGAGCCTATACAAATAAACGATTTATAAAAAAAAAAGAACTGCATAGGTGATCCTTCTGACTGAAGCATCACTATTGTATGCATTACAGAAATTTTAGGGGTAGGAATCCTGCTGTCATTTTTAAAATCCCATTAAGTCTCAATCCATTTGTATAATAGAGATATATTTGTCACTGCAGTGAACAGAAATCTATTGTGCCAGCCACTTTACAGCAACAACAAAGACGCCTAATGCATCGGACATTTCTGTTAAACGAATGCTTTTCAAAATATGAGCTGTGCATTTTTCAACTCCTGTTAAATAGACTAAATCCGAAGAAATTCGGGAAATGGCGAATTTGCTTTTGTAAGCGAACATTTAAATCGACGTCACAGAAAAAAAAAATAACAAGCACGTAAAATTTCCCATCGTTGAGTTTCCAGTCAAAGGAGGTGTAAACAACGAAATTGTTTGCAATCTTTCATACGCCATACAACAATTTTTGCAATCTTCCATAAAACAGGCTAGATTCAGGCGTATTCTGGCTTAAATTTACATGAAATATCCCATTATTTTCTTTCAAATCTAGCATTCCCTGTATGTGCATTAGATAACGCAGAAAATTCAATGTTTCTTTTTATCTGTGAAGCGAGAAAATTTGTCAAAATTTACGTCAAATACTATCGATCTATTTACTGTGATTTTCTGACGTAGCTACTCAACAAATCTCCATTAAAGTATCCTTTAAGGTGAAATGGGAGACAGTCCTCTCTCCATATGAATTATAGCTTAGGTCTACTATCACTTTACGTATTTGTGACTAAAAATCACAAACAAAACAAAACAAATAACGCTAAAATTGTTAACCAATGGATGCTGCAGTGGAGCAGACGCTTCTTGAAAATTTCATGCCTGAAATCCTAATAGTATTTGAGGTTTGTGCTCAGAAATCTTCGAAGTGATAGGGACTTGATCCCGAAAATGCACCGATGGAGCGAGGATTTTTGAAAGTGAAAAGTGTTCTAGTGAACCAAACTTAAAAGGTTTGGTAGCTCAGAGAATTTTTACGATTCTGAAATTAAACAAATACGATTGCTTCGATGTTCATGCTTCTAGCAACTTGATAGATCAGTGACTTATATAGAGCGATTTTTTTGTTCTAGTTTGCAAAGTGAAAGACCAAAGCAGGTTATGCAATATGCAAGAAGCCCGATTTGCGGCTGTTATCCGTCATTTTGCCAAAATAAAAAAGTCAGAACTTCAGATTAAACTATATCCTCGAAAACTTCCAAAATATCTATTAATCGAAATTATATTAACTCATTTTCCCGGTCGGGAAAATTAGACAAAAATGAGGAACAGGCATTTTTGAATTAAGATTGTGTGGCCACCCTGTACAAATCTGCATTAAAGTTTAATCCAAAACAGGTGTTAATTTAAAATATACAAAAACCTTTTGTTTATCTTGTGTTTTTGAACGTGAAGAACTAAGCAAAGGTCAATGAGAGATTGACATTGGTTTTGAAGCAATCGATTAAAATCCATATTTTATTATTTTGCATTGAAATTCCATTATACTCCATCAACACACATCTGATAATTAAGCTTGTCCTCAAATCAGAAATCCTCATTTAAAATTAATACGTAAAATCGCTTGGAAAAATCATCACATCACAAATTAATCGTCTTATCACAAACCAATCAATTCCACTCGGCAGCACAGCAACTGATGATAGCAGCAGAAGCAAACCTCATCAGCCCCGACTGAAAGAGACTTATGTAAAGTGGGAATGTTAACACCATTATCAGTTAATTAATGCGCACATCGGCATCGTCATCGTCATCATCATCGCCGCCATCATTATCCATCGGCAAGTGCCGTTGTTTGTGCGGATTCAACACTTTGTGGGGATTAAAAAAGTAAACCCACTGTCACTGCTGCGTCGGGTGCTTTATGCTTATGAACAAAAAGCCACCGTCAACGGGATTATGACGAAGCGCGTATAAATTAGAACTGTATGGGTGATTAGTTAAATCCGACTTGCTAAAAGGTTTCTGGTATAAATTCGATTCCAAGTGGGTAATTAGCACAGGTACCTCATCGCCACATTATTTCCCATGCAAATGCCTAACTTTGATGTCTCACGTTTTTTTTCACCTTCGTACAAAACAAACAGACATCTGTTACCGAATCGAACCGAACTGGAACGTAACTCTCGTAGATAGGAATCGTTATTCAATTTCCGTGGAATCCATTTGTCCAGGTTGACAATAGAGAAGAATGATCTCTAAACGCGTTTCGTATCGATTATTGAGTTTTCGGGTCATACCAACGCCTACTGTTGCTCGGGAAAAGTGGAAACGGTCGCTTGACAGAAGTAAAAAAGATGATCAAATTTGACTCTAGTGTTGTTCTGCCAACTACGACAAAGGCGCTAGGATGCCATCGCCATCGAACGTCAAAGTCTTTCGCCGGAAGGCAAAATTTTGCCAGAGTGGAAACCTACTACAGATGTGTCCTATCTTCACCGACTGCCTCCGTCTTGTGGGATGGTTGGTGGTTATGTAAACGAACCGGGGGCCTCTTTGGTGATGTCGGAAGGAAGTGTTTCCACGATTGGGAAAACAGTCGTTCGATTTGGTTCCATAATGTGGGCCCACGGATCAGCTTTTTAGCATTCTTCTTTATTGGGGCTTCCGATACGTAGACTATGGATCCGCTGACCTCGGGAAATGTTTCTTCCTTTGTTCTGGTGGGAGGACCATCTCATCACCATCTGTTGAGTCAAACAGACGAGTAGCTCACTCATACAGTACATCCTTATGGAGAGATTGTTTGCTAAGCTGAAAATAATAGAATGTACACGAACGATGTGGTACACTCATCGCCGGATGTAATTTCAACTACCGAAAAGCCGATTTTTACTCATACTCAAACTCAATGCAATTTTCATATTTTCAGTCAAATTAAGCTCAATTTTTATCGTTCCTGAACACAAAAAAGTAAATGATTATTTGCGGTACAGCTAACCTTCTTTAGGCAATACGTGGATAAACTGAGGTTTTTATTTTGAGGTAATGTACCTGTATTTTGAGGTAAATTTACATGTCATTAATTAGTAGAACGAATTCACTATAGCTACTTTAAGAAGGTTCATTAATTTTGTCACGCAGTAAGGGGGTAAGGGAGGTCTGGGAAAACGTGACAATTCATGCAAAAAAAAGGAGGATATAATTAATGGACGTTCCCTTTTGTGATTTCGACTGCATATTGCTTTAGGACAAGACTAATAAGTTTACCGTGTTATTGAATGTTCTGGATATTCCGGGGGACCATCAAGTGGCCATATTCCGGAAGTGTGGCTTAATATGACAATTTAGATGGCATATTTGAAGTTAGGGGCCCAAAATTGCTTGGTCACACATAACTTAGCTATGAAAATTCCTTTTTTAAGACTTTTTTCCGGCTTTTGTATGGAATGGAATCACTGTGCGTTACATTCAATATGACCCGAACGGGTTTTCAAAAGGATATAACTTTCTAAAAGCATCTAGAAGTTTGAATTTTCTTGGGTTTTCCTAAGCATTTAAAGGTCCTGGGCTGCAAAATGGTGAGTCGACAACTGTGATGGAGCGTGCCTCCCCGCAACATAGCTCTGGTCCTCATGCTTCCACGGGTCAGCAGATGACAAAGACCGCCAGCTAAGGGTTGCGTACTTAGCTGGTAGTGCAGCCTGGGCACTGTTGTCCTTCTGACTTCAGCTAGATTGAGGAGGTGCGTGCCGAGCGTCTGTCCACCAAGGAGGTCTGTTCACCAGCGGCTGAGTAAGAAACGCTGTACCTCAGCAGCTATACCTTAGGAGGCAGTCCCACCAACGCAATGTAGGCAGCGCGGTAAGATAGCATGCTGAAGTCTTACCCTACCACGAAAAATGTAAGTATTCTTTATTTCTTTATACGGTATATAATTTTGGATCATCCATGGAATCAGAAGATATGCACAAGATAGAAGATAGTACACATGTTATTCTCATTTTATATTATAACATCGCTTCACAATATTTTTTATGCTATTTTCAGCTTCGCATTTATCCATCATCGTAAGTTTTAGTCCACATACCTCCCATGGAGCGAGATAAGGCGCTATAACCTTGGCAATTATTGCCACGCTTTTGGTTCAAATGCCAAAATTCACCCACAGGCAAAAGGAGCATAAACTACAATAATAGCAGAGCATAGCTACAATAATAGCATCAGGCTATCATTGCATGCTAGCCGCTCGCAATGGGTGGAAACAATACACGCTCCCGGGGGGGGGGGGGGGGGACGCGTGTTTGGTGCTATTCAACCACAGCAAGCCCGTCGTGTGCCGTTTGGGATCGAATATAATCTTTCTAGCATCTATGCTCCCAACGATAAGGTACAAATTATCACACTGTATAACTCAACATGAAAGCGTTTGGTACGGGAGGTCCACGCTTTCTTTCTTCCCTTGATTCAGAGTAGTAAAGCGATTTTAGATCTTTCTGGAATCGCTCTATTTCTTGAAATCCTCTCTGCGGCACATACTACGCAGTTGGCCTGGCCGATGACAAGAAAAATGATGTATTCAAGAAAACATCATTTTCCAGGATGCTTTCAAGAATTGGCTGCGTTAGTATGAGATTAGATTAGATTTTCCTAAGCATTTAAAGGTCCATTTCTAAATTGAACCCATTTTTTACATTTCTGAAGCGCTTTAAAAAAAGTTACGAATAAGGTGTTTCGGGTCATATTGACCCGGATTTCAAATTCACATTGTGGAAGGGTTATATGACCACATTTTAAAGCCTTTGCAGTCAAAATGCTTGTTAAGGTCCCAATTTTTAGTTTTTGGGAAGTACTGCCCTCTTTTACCCGATTGGCTACAAGAAATCTGTGCCAGAAGAGGGCATGTTTTGCCACGATCCGTCAGGTGTATACAAATTTTCATTGGGGAAAATGCTTTCCGACGGCTTAAACTTCATGATTTTTTATGAGTAGTCTACTTCTAGCCTTGAAATAAACTGATGACCCGATTGGTTATTCTGGGACAACCCGGATGACCCGGAAGAACCTTTTAGGAGAGTATAAATGCAGATTTTCACCGAAACATGCCTTTCGACGGGTCAAACTTCACAAATTTTGTTGATTAGTATACTTTCAGCCTTGAAATAGATCAATGGCCCTAATGGCCATTTTAGGACAATCTAGATGGCCTGGAAGAACCCTTTAGAAGGGGAAAATACAGATTTTTGCTGAAACATGCGTTTCGATTGTTTAAACTTCATGATTTCTCATTAGCAGTATACTTGAGCCTTGAAATGGATCAATGATCATATTGATCATTCCGGGACAATCCGGATACTCCGAGGGGACCCTTTAGGAAGGAACAAATACGGATTTTCGTCGAAAAATGTCTTTGGATGGCTTACACTCGATGATTTTTCGTAAACAATCTACTTTTAGTAATTAAATGAATGAATGACCATATTGGCCATTACGGGATAATCTGGATACCCCGGGGAGCCCTTCAGGACAAGATAAATACGTTTTTTTTTACCGAAAAATGCCGGTGCTACTTAATTTGAATGTTAACTCCCAAGAAAGGGTAAAATAATTTGAAATGCAATGTATGCCTTTTAATTTTTTAGTTAATCAGTTTTAGTTGTGCTTAGTTATATGTGAAGTATGAATTTTCATAATTTGACGTTGGCATTTCGACCTGTGATTTCCTGTAGGATAAGGATTTGAGAAAATTTTCTGATTTCACGGAGGAATATTTCGGTCCAGCTTTATTAATGTTTTATGAAAGCCATTAGAAATGAACTTGGTTTTATTATGGCACCAATAGGTGCCAATAGGTTTCATATTTTAGTCAGGTTTATTAGAATTATGAACTCGTAAAATGCTGTTTTGTCATGCCGTATTTGGACTTATTCATATTATTTTATTATCCCGACCAGAAGGGCATAACATAAAAAAAAACATAATTATAACCAAACTAGTTACGGCTAACTGATTAGGATATAAATTTGTTTAGGATGCATTTATCTGGATAATTCTAGGGTTTTTTTCATTAGGGCGAATCTACAATTGAGAGATTCTCTCTGGGCTCGCTCTCTTTCATTCATAAACCAATCACCTTTACGTTTTTTGTTCTACTATTTGTAGAGTATGCTAGCCAGCACTGTTGTGTTCCGATCTGTACTAAAGAATCCCTCGAAAGTTTTATAATGGCGCTGTAATGAATGAAAGAGAGCGAGCCCGGAGAGAATCTCTCAATTGTAGATTCGCCCTAATGAAAAAAAACCCTAGAATTGTATATAATACCCACGAGTCACAATTTGCGTAAATAAAATAGATTAATTTTATCACTAGCTGATATGATTTGCTGATTTGTTACATCGCAACAAAACGGTTACAAAGTTTGTTTTGTTTATGTTATATCTAAATCATAGTTTGCTATAATTTGGTTACAACTTGAGGATTTTTTGTTACAATTTCTGTTATTTTAACAACATCCGCGATCTAAATTCTACCAACCTCTGTTATAAAAAACAGCGTAACTGAGTAACAAAACTTGAAATAATTTGGTTGTTTCCTGTTGGTCGGGATGGTCAGTTGAAAAAGCATTTTAAAACCGTTTTGTTTCCAGTAAATGCGTTAAATGGAAAATTGGAATTGAGGTAAGTCACCATGAAAAACTACTCAAGTAGACGTTTCTAAATAACTTCACGTTTTTAGGGGAATTTTAGCGACCCTCGTGATCCATACAAAAATATGTAAGGTTTCTGGAAGGGTATGTTAGAACATCTTCTGACCGAGTTTCAGACAATTTTGCCACTAAACAACAAGCACCTCCCTCCCCAAGAACAACTCTGGCAAAGAGAATCATTTTATGCTGAAGTTGTGCTTAACCCTATGGATAATTCAAACGTCGTGATGGAAGGAAAAGAGGGGATGGTTGGTGTTTTAAGAAAGTCTTGCAAAATTCAGAAAAATCAAACCCGACTCCTCCCTATCGTCACGTTTTATCTATACCTTATACATTGCTATACTTGTCACATCTGTGGAAGCCACCTGTAGAAAAGAAATAAAAACATATGTCAGTTTCAATGTAGTTTTAAAACGGCAATAAACATGACCAAATATAAGAAATAATTGAAATGTGGAAAAATAAACGAACAAAATTTTCAACGTTATGCAACGTTATGAACTGTAGATCGGAGACTAACTTCGGCATTCTTTGAGAACCTCATTGAATTTCATCAATTTTCAGGAAATTCTTGATTAATTTATCGAATATATTTGTTAAATTTAGTTGTTGTTGCTCTAAACTCGCTTAATTTTCCGAGGCGCGATAATTGTCGGCTCTTATCGTGGCAATATTCATCATAAAATTAAATACGCATATGATTTGGAACATGATACGCTGTAAAAAACTCAATTTGTTTTGGATGTTTTGCTATCAAACAAAATTTCGTGCAAGACTAAGCCTTTTTTCTCAGATATTATTTACTGTTAAATAAATCAGAAGAGCAGAGAATCGAACATAGCAGAATAACAAAAACCAACCACGATATCACCGTGAGTAGCTGCGGCCATTTGGCCCTTTGCTGGTTTTGATGGCGGCCAATAGGTTTTATGATGGTTCTCAAGTGGTCATAACATCTTTCACTAGAACATTTTCAAAATCTTTATGGTAGTAGAAAGGTTCTATGAATTTGTTTTCACAACCGTCTATAGAGTGGGCCACTTTGTACACATTTCGGCTTTAGAGATGCATAGAGGAGGTGTTGGTGGACAAACCAGTTTTGAATGTAGTTTCATCAACAAAGCCGGGAGGAGTGCTATACGGCTGGTATAGAACTGATTTTGTTACATGGGCGCATTTGAGGTCCTGAAAGGACTCGCCTACGGAGTAATTCATATCGGCGTTTTCTTTAACTACAACTTGTTACAGAGTCTTAAGAAACTGTTTTAGGTTTGTCTTTTTTCGTGCATAGGTCTGTCGGTTGGTGCTTGTGGTTGCGCAAGGTCCTTTTCCTGCGTTGGTCTGGTATCATATTGGCTGTTGGTTGCTGTCATTAGTATCGTCATCATAATAAGAAGGGGCGACTTTTTTGAACTATATCCGTATGTATAAATCTGCATCTTTGAAGAAGCATATTAATGCCGCCTCCCTCGTGGCATCCTCACAGAGAGTGTCTCTTATACTTCCAGAAATGCTTTAAAACTTGCGTGGGGCAGTTACAAATAAAATGCTCCACGGTGTGCTGGAAGCTTCATATTGGGCAGTTAGTGTGGAACGGCCCGTTACCGGAGAGGTTGTGAGAGGCTTTGGTATGCCCGAAACGTAGCCGCGAAATGATACGCTGGTTTCGGAGATCGTAGGGGTCCTCCCACTGGTGAGTAACCCCCTTGAATTTCCTAATAAAAGGAGTGCGCGACTGGGCCTATTCCCTTGACCATGCATAGCGAAATGTATACTTGATCCATTTTTTTGAATCAACACCGGGGGCTCTGGGGGTGACAAGTTCTGCCCATGGAGGCTAGCTGATCTGTTTCGACATTACCTGGGATACCACAGTGTCCCGGAATCCAAGAGACCGTTGTCCTAGGGGGCGCGTGTCGCATTGTTGCCTGGATCCATGGGTGGGATGGTGTTTCTTATCCGAGAACTGCAAAAACGCTTGCTGAGTCTGTGAGGATGAGAAGGGTTCGATCAGTTGGTATCGTTGTCGTCATCCGTACAGCTAGGACTTCAGCGGAATAAATGAAGCACTATGCTGGGAGTTTGTGGAATTGACTAAAACTGCAGTCAGCAGTCCCCACTCTGCTTGCCTGACTGAGCCGTCCGCGTAGCGGATACAGTGTCCACTGTATCGGTCTGCGAGGTGAGCTCTTACTGTCTGCAGGGCCACCTGCGGGTTGGATTCCGCTCTAATGGCCCTTTTTATGGTGTTATCAATCTTTACTACAGTGGATCCTGGCCACCTGAGGGAGCTCCTGGTTGACAAGGCTGTTAAGGAGCTGGTTGGCCTTCTCGAGGAGGAAGACTCCTCTGCTAGAACCACCTGCCTTCTCGAGAAAACCTGCAGTACGTCTGCACAACGAAGATGCAATGAAATACTTGAACGGGAGTGCTCCTGCTTCGACGCAGGCGGTAATCCCAGGAGTGTCCGGAAGGAGTCCAGAGGTAACTTCTGATGGCGGCGTGGCAGACCGCGGCTAGTTTGTCTTCTAGCGGCTCTAAGGAAGCATTAATTCTTCTATCCACAAAAAACATATGAGTTCAAGCCCAAATGACGAGAATGTCCTGAACAT
>JASCZW010006464.1:0-37142 GCA_034211315.2 Aedes japonicus | reverse complement strand
TGTCGGTCACGATCCTTGTACCGCCAAGAAGCGGCTTATTGATGGCCAGCTCTTCGTCGGGGCGTCTTTTCGGAGTTGGTTGATTAGAGACTCTAGGTCCTTGCATCATCGGTGTTAAGAGTCTCATTCGTCTTGACAACTGGGCGATTTGTTGACCTTGTTCAACCAGTTGCTTTTTGATCTCAGCATGCACGGACTCTTGTTTTTCGGTAATTGCAGTAATTGCTTCACCGAACGAAGAGACAGAAGTTTTGAATCGAGCCAGCTCATTAATTTTTCACGCACTCGTTGCACATCCACAAAGGATTTGGGTTTTCAAGACAGCTTCGTTGTCTTATTGTTAGTACAATTCAGATGAACCATCCTCTCGCAGGAGGCCATGCAGGTGACAGAATCCTCCTCACCTAGATTTGGCTTCGCACAGTAATCACAAGCAGAATTCGACATGTTGCGGTAGAGATGTTCAAGCTACGTTGTTCACTCGGCCACGCCAAATATATCACATCAACTGTTGCACGTCGTATGCAATGCCCTATTGCTTTAAATCGCCCGTGTAGAGTTCAAACTGAACTGATATTGACCGCCTATATTGTAGTTCAGCTATTTCATATACAGGTGGCGCATCAAGCGCGAGATTTAATCACCGTGGATGGATTTAGCAACACAATACAAACTTCGGCACAAGAAACGAAACTACGGTAGGCGGAAAAGTATAACTAGAGCACAAACAACAAACCGCGCGGCAAGTATACATAATTGTTTGAAAATTGCTATCTTTTTGAAACAAAATTTCTCAATATTAACACTTGCTACACCAAAACTTTCATCCCGTTAAAACGAACGATGCAATTAAAAATTAAACGACACTGCTTTGGACACAACAAATCCAATTAAAGACGGATAAAAACACAAATTAGTGGCGACCCGAGAAATAAACAGACGTAAATATATGAAAAAAAAAACGCAATAGCAGTAAATCATCCCCAGATCTGCTTTTCAGATGCTACAAGCATTATATCACCATCTTGACTGGTATCTGTGGTATGGTTGGATTTCAGGTGCTATTTAAATACTTCTAGCCTGTAATAAGTATTTCGAATGCAAAATAGCACCAATGAAGTGCATTTAAGGTGACTAAATTGCTTAATTGGCTGCCGTAATGACTCTTTGGACCTGCTTTATTATGTTATAAGGTTCTATTTTGAACTAGAAATAAGTTTCTAGTTACAGGTATTCCACTAAACAGCTAAAACCATCTAGTATTCGTTCTATTTTTGTTTACATGATCTTTTTACGTGAGTTTTTAGTTAAGTCTTCAACTTTAACAGCCAAACTTCAACATTGAGAAGCTGCAGCTGAGTGAATTGTGAGGTGATAAAACTATTATTCCATCTACTTAGGTAAAGGCTGCTAGAATCAAAACAAAAATCGTCATTATGTATTTGCATGGTCGAATTGCATTATTGGAGACACATATTTCATAAACCATGAACATTTCGTGCAGAAATTTCAATCTCTTGCATGCTGTAGAGCAAATCAAAGGATCAAAAAATTGACTTTTTCTCGTCTCAAATAATCTGGAGAACTTTGGAATATTCGTGAAAGAATTACAGCCATCAACCAATTACAACAACATCACTCATATTTGATCATAAACTCGCGTTTGCTCAGAATGCATCAGCTTCCATCAATTCTCGAGTACTTTTTCAAAAGGACGTAAGTAACAAAATGTAAACAAACGCGTTGTTCATGGCATGTTATTAAAAAATCATGTATATATGCCCACATTTGATGAACTTTGTGATGGATTATTTCTGAATGTTTTTACTAACTTTTTACAAAACGGTGTAACATCACTTTTGCACTTTTTGGGAATAATGTACATACGCCACTTGTGTTGAAAAGTAACTTGCGAATCATTGTTATATCATTTGAATGCCTCTTAACGACGCGTCCGTAAAAGGCTTTATACTTCAAGGTTAAAAATTTAGATTTTGTTTAGTAAAAATCTATATGTTTAGCAAAGATATTTTTTCACCGTTTTGTTGAAGAAAAAACTAATACGTCATTTTGATAATTTCGACGTATCTTTGTAAAATATGACAACTTGACGTAACATTTCGACGTATCAACATTGTCATTCGCAGAACGACGTATCATTGTGACGCAAGTAACATGCCATCTACCATACTGACTTATCAAAATGACGTATAATCTTTTTCTATTGCAGACCGTTGTAAGAAACATTTTTCTAAATGAAACTTGAATTTTCGCTCCTGGTGTAATTTTTAAGCACAGTGATGTAATATCTTTGACCAATGCGTCATTCAGTGGAGTTTAATTGGGATAAACATGTCCGGTTTACAAATAGCAATAAAAATAAGCTCAAAAAAGTTCAATGCTGATTTTCTCATTTTCATCCAAATGTTACTTACGTCCATTTGAAAAAGTACTCGAGAACTGGTATAATTTGTCGGTGACGACGGTGGCAACCTTGGCAACCAATAACATCAGTATGTTTACTGTTCGGGGAAAATAATTTATTGTCGTACCTTAACAAGGCAATATAGGTCACAGTATTTGGAAGAGGAATTGGGTCCCGATTACGGTAAGTAGATTGATAAATATAGTTTCATTGTCTTTTTCTTGTAGGAAGACAAATAAACAAAAGAGTCACTTCCAAAAAGAGACCAAGCTGTTTCGACCAATAAGCCGATCCGGATTGGTTTCTATTTGGTGGTGATCCGTTCCGCAGTCAATAAGTGCCAAATATTCCCATTGTACGGATTGATTGATCCAACCTATTCGAAATTGACTTCGACCGTGAAAAGATTTGCTGGTGCAGTGACACATATTCGAAATGTGGGAACAGGACACACATCGGATAGAGTCGTTCCGCCATATCTATACCTCTATACTCTAGTGCAGCATTTTCAGTGATTTTTATCTAGTCACCAGCATTTGTTAGGCTGCTCCC
This sequence comes from Aedes japonicus, assembly GCA_034211315.2. Taxonomy (NCBI): domain Eukaryota; kingdom Metazoa; phylum Arthropoda; class Insecta; order Diptera; family Culicidae; genus Aedes; species Aedes japonicus. Next base: position 34,165 of record JASCZW010006464.1, on the reverse strand, counting down.
CGTTTAGTCACAGACAAGAAAAAAAAATGACCTTGATTTATAATAAAAACAGTAAATTTAATTACACAAATTACACGATCGTTTAAAATATTCTGACCTGAACTCAGAAGGTTCGTCAAAATAGCTTCTTGCAGTGTTTTCCCATTGCAAGTGCTCAGCCACCCGATACGAGGAACAAAAATATCATCTTGAGATAAATTTCCAAGTGCTTTGGTAGCAGCAAGGTCTTGAAAATTTATAATATTTTTTATGTGCACCGGTAATACATAACGAATCTCTCCTACTCTCTGACAAAACGTATCCTGCATAGGTATATTTTTTCAATAATTTTACCATACCTACATCATCCAAAAATACTTACCAAACGTTCTAGGCCAGTCTGAGTCGTCGAGGTATTTGTATTGCACATTGTCATAACCAATAGACTTCTCTGCCGTCGTTAGTATTAGTAAGCAGTTTCACTAATACAACGTTTGTTGCTGAAATAAAACAAACCGTTGTCAACTGAACATTTTGACAGTTGAGGGTTGAAAACATAAACAAATCGATCCTATACGTGTAAAGAGCGTAGTGTGAGATCGCTCGCGAAACCCTATAAATATAGTAACGACTAGGGTACAAAACAACAGGTTGATGCGGTTACTTTGACGATAAAACTTTCTTGTTTTTATTATGCAATTTCACTGTCAAAACCAAGCTTCACAAAAGGTAGGAATGTTCAATATCACGAAATAAATCCAGTGAATGAGAGATGCTCATAGTTGCTCAGAGTTACTCAAGCTTGCTTAGTGTCTTGCCCCTAGATTTGTACATCAACGGATTCCACATCTACTAACCATCCAGGAGTCATTTTTCATAGACCATTAGGATTAATGATACCTCTTCATCGATACGGAAAAGATAATTGTTGGTCTAGCTTTACCCGGCCAACCTACATACAGAATGGAAGCTCAGCGGATGTAAATAGTGAAACGAATATGGATTCAATTTGCAATATTAGGAATATGGTTCATAAATATAGTTCAGTAAAAGTTTACATTGTCTGGATGATGTATGGCAAAGAGAAAACTAAATGCAAAAAAACTAACAGTGATCATCCCAGTTGTGCTTGCGATTCCAAATATATTAAGGCATAGACTTGCGATTCAAAATATATCAAAATTTCAAGCAGGGTAGCCAAGTTATTTTTTTTTTGTTTAGAGGGAGAGAGAGTGTGAGAGAGAGAGAGAGAGAGAGAGAGAGAGGGGGGAGAGGGGAGGAGGGAGAGAATAACACCGTCAATGTATCGAAACATTCACTTTACAGTCATGTTAGATTTTTGTATAGGATAACCACCGAGATTGTTAACAGGTTGCACTGAAAATATACTTTTCATCCACGACCCTCTCACTGAAAATTAAATGTTGTTTATGTTACGAAATCGAAGGTACGACTAACAAATCAATGCGTTGTTTTCTACAACGAAATTGATTTGTACTTTTTAAAAAGCTACTTCGTATTGATTGCCACACGCGCAATTTTCAAAAGCACGAAACATTTGTTGACACAGAAAGAATATTCGTGCATTGCGCAAACAGGTGTAATGACAGCCTGGCACCAGATGACCAGAATTAAGAATGTTTCATTAAATTTACGAAACATTTATTCTATGTTTAAAATCTATATATATATATATATGTTTAACGGTTGTTCAAATAATAAGTGGTTAGCTTTTATCAAACATACATTTTGAATTTTTGTGGTTTTTAGATTACGGTTAGTGTTTTCTTAACTTACCTTTAATTTGATTATTCTATCTGATATTATCTTAACAGCTAAATCAGGTATAGCTTTTTGAACTGACGTCATTCGTTAATATCAGCAAGCTGCGTTTTTGGTGTTAAGTTGTGTATACTTGCATTCTTAATACACGAGCAATAAGCAAATAATTTTGTAAGTTTGATTCATCAATGACGAAAAGAAATGCATATGCGTTCTATCTGAAATTCCTCAATATTTTGAAAATAGTTCAGGTATACTGGAGCATCTGCGTTTTGAACTTTGAACCAATTTATATGATACAAGCTGAACCCGGTGCGAGCCTTGCAACGCATGCAACTAAATGAATGGAAAAATAATAAAACTGGCGCGTTTATGGTTCTGAATGATGCTGGTTCAAATATTTTCGTTTGCATTTGTGTGTTCTTTATGCAAAAAAAAAATGTTTGTGTTATTATTAAACCCTTGAACAGGTTGTTTCAACCAGTTTTGCTTTCTGCGTAGAAATATTTCAAAGACAAACATTTCTCATGTTTGGTTCAAATGTCTGTTTCATTGGTTTGAGAGCCCTGCTCCCCCCTCTCCAGAAAAAAATCCTGCCCAAAAACCCCAACATGCCAAAGTTGTTTCCAATTGAAGAAATCCAATTCCAAGAACTTGAGCTTTGCAGAAATTTGTGTTTCATTTGTATGGAAGTCCTCCCCTTCCAGGCGGGGAAGGAGCTTCGAACCATCATAAGAACCTTCTCCGGCCTCAACAACCCCTACATATAACATAAGTTTTCATAACAGTAGGTATGATTCTCATGTTTGGTTGACATTTGTGTCTTATTTCCATGAGAGCCCACCCCTTCCAGAGAGGGGAGGAGTCTCAAACCTCCATAGAAATATTTTTTGTTTTCGAAAACCCCCACATCCCAAATTTGGTTCCATTTGCTCGATTACTTCTCTCTCATGTTTCATTTGTATGAGAGCGTCTTCTTCCAAAGAAAAGGGGGTCTCAAACCATCGTAGAAACATTTCTGGCCTACAAAAACCTCTACATGCCATATTTGGTTCCATTTGTTTGATTAGTTCTTGAGTTATACAGAAAATAGTTTTTCATTTGCATGGCAGCCCCCCTTTCTAAAGGCGGAGGGGTGTCGAACTATCATGAGATCCTTTCCCGGACCCGAAAACCCCTGCATACAAATTTGCATAGCGGTAGGGATAGTTCTCATGTTTGGTTTACTCCCCTTTCCAGAGTGAGGAGAAATCTCAAATTACCATAAAAACATTTCTTGCCTTCAAAAACTCACCCATACCAATTTTGGTTCCATTTGCATGGGATCCCCCCTTGCAAGAGGCGAGAGGGGTCTCGAACTATCATAAGATGCTTTCCCGGACCCAAAAACCACTGAAAACAAATTTGCAATGGATAGTTCTCATGTTTGGTTGAAATTTTTGCTTCATTTGTATGAGAATCCCTCCTTTTTAAGAGGGAGGATGGTCTTTGAACCACCATAAAAAAATTTAATGAAAAAAACTCGTCCATTCCAAATTTGGTTCCATTTGCTTGATTAGTTCCCGAGAAATGCAGAAATTTGTGTTTCATTTGTATTGAGGCCCCTCCTACTCCCTTCCAGAAGGCGAAGGAGTCCAAACTACTTTAGAAACATATATCTTCTTCAGAAACCTCCACATGCCAAATTTGGTTCCATTTGCTTGATTAGTTCTCGAGTCATGCAGAATATTGTATTTCATTTGTATCGAAACCCCCCTCCCCCCTTTTCAGAATGGGGAGGGGTCTTAAACCAACATAGAAACATTTTTTGTCTTCAAAAACCACCACATGCTAAATTTTGTTCCGTTTGCTTGATTAGTTCCCGAGTTATGCAGAATATTGTGGTTTATTTGTATTTGTATGGTTTTATTTGCCTCCCCCTTGTTAGGACGGGGAGGGTTCTCAAGCTACCATAGAAACCTTTCTTGCCTTTAAAAACTCACACATGCTGAATTTGGTTTCTTTTGCTTGATTATGTAGAAATGTGTGGTTCATTTGTATGGGAGCCCCCCAATGAAGGGAGGAGTCTCAAACCATGATAAGAACCTTCCCCGGCCCCGATAACCCCTGCATACAAAATTTCACGCCGATCGGTTCAGTAGTTTTCGAGTCTATTAGGGTCAGACAGACAGACAGACAGAAATCCATTTTTTTATATATAGACTAGCTGAACCCGGTGCGTGCGCTGCTACGCTTGCAACTAAATGAAATAAAATGAGTTGTTTTTGAAAAAGAAGGAGTTCAAACCTCTATCGAAAACATGCTTCTTATCCGACGAAATACACGTTTTGTGTTTTAAGTAACCTGGATATTTCTCATTTTTGGTAGAAATTTGTGTTTCATTTGTATTAAGAGGCCTCCTTCCAAAAAGGGGGTGGTTTCTCAAAACACTATACAATCATTGCCTTCAAAACCCCCCACATGCCAAAAATTTGGTTCCATTTGCTTGATTAGTTCTCAAGTTATACACAAATTTGAGTTTCATTTGTATGAAAGCACCCTCCCTCTTTCAGAAAGAGGAGGGGTCTTGAACAACCATAGAAACCTTCTTGCCTTTAAAACTCCTCACATGGCAAATTTGATTCGATTTACTTGATTAGTTCTCGAGTTATGAAGAGATTTGTGTCTCATTTATATGAGAGCCCCCTTCCTGAGAAAAAGGTGTCTCAAACAATCATAAAAACCTTCCCCAGCCCCAAAAACCCCTTCATACAAATTTTCACGTTGGTCGGTTCAGAACTTTCCAGAGTCTATAGGGGTCCGACAGGCAGACAGAGAGAAATTCATTTTTATGTTTATAGAAATCTAGCCTCCAAAAACCCCCATATGCTTAATGTGGTTTCATTTACTTGATTAGTTCTAGAGTTATGCAGAAAGTTGCAGGTTAATCTGTATGGAAGACCCTCCCCCTTCAAATGAGGGAGGGGTATTGATTGAACTGCCATAGAAACATTTCTAGCCTCCAAAAACCTCCACATACCAAATTTGGTTTCATTTGCTTCATTGGCTCTCGAGTTATGCTAAAAATTATGTTTCATTTTTGTGGGAGTCTCCCTTCCAGAAGGCGGAGGGGTCTCAAACTACCTTAGAAACATTTATTTCCTTCAAAAACCTCCAGATGCAGAATTTGGTTCCATTTGCTTGATTTGTTCTCGAGTTATGCAGAAATTCGTGTTTCATTTGTATGAGAGACCCTTCTTTCTGTGGTGAGCGGAGGAGTCTCAAACCACAATAGAAACATGAGAGACCCTTCTTTCTGTGAGCGGAGGAGTCTCAAACCACAATAGAAACATTTTTTGCCTTCAAGTACCTCCACCTGCCAAATGTGGTTTCGTTTACTTGATTAGTTCTCGAGTTATCCAGAAATTTGTGTTGCATTTGTATGGAAATCTCCCTCCCGCCCTCTTCCAGATAGCGAAGAGGTCTCAAACTACCAAAGAAACATTTCTCTCCTCCAAAAACCTCCACGCCAAATTTGGTTTCATATGCTTGATTAGTTCTCAAGTTATGCGAGTCACCTAAGAAACATTTCTTGCCTTCAAAAACCTCCACTTGCCAAATTTGGTTCCATTTACTTGATTAGTTCTCGAGTAATGCAGAAACTTGTGTTTCATTTGTATGGGAGCCCCCCTTTTTCTACCAGAGAGAGGAGGGATCTCAAACTATCGTGGGAAACATTTATTGCTTTTAAAATCCCCGCAAGCCAAATTTGATTCCATTTGCTTTATTAGATCTAGAGTTATGCAGAAATTTCAGTTTCATTTGTATGACAGCCCCCTTCTAGGAGAGGGAGGAGTCTCAAACCACCATAGAAACATTTCTTGCCTTCGAAAAACTCTCACACGCCATGTTTGGTTCCATTAACTTGATAAGTTCTCGAGTTATTCAGAAATTTGTGTTTCATTTGTATGGACCCTTCCCCCCCTTTGGCCCCTTCCAGATGGCGGAGGGGTCTCAAACCTCTATAGAAACATGTCGCTCCTCCAAAACCTTCACATGCCAAATTTGGTTCCATATGCTTGATTAGTTCTCGAGTTATGCACAAATGTGTGTTTCATTTGTATGAGAGCCCCCCCCTTATATTTTTTGCTTTCAAAAATCTCTACCTGCCAAATTTGGTTCCATTTGATTAGTTCTCGAATTATATAGAAACTTTTGTTTCATTTATATGGGACTCCCCCCCCCCTTCCAGAGAGTGAGGAGGGGTCTCATACTATCGTAGAAACAATCATTGCCTTTAAAATCCCCGCATACCAAATTTGGTTCTATTTGCTTTATTAGATCTAGGATTATGAAGAAATTTCAGTTTCATTTATATGACAGCCCCCCTTCTAGGAGAGGGGAGCGGTCTCAAACCACCATAGAAAAAAAATTGTCTCCAGAAAACCCCACATGCCAAATTTGGTTCCATTTGCTTGATTAGTTCTTAAGATATGCAGAAAATTCTGTTTCATATGTACGGGAGCCTCCCTTTTTAGAGAGGGGAGGGGTCTCTGACTACCATATAAACATTTATTGCCTCCAAAAACTTCCGCATGCTTAATTTCGGTTCCTTTGCTTGATCAGTTCTCGAGTTATGCAGAAATTTGTGCTTCATTTGTATGGGAGCCCCCCTTTTCAGAGAAGGGAGGGGTCTCAAACCATCATAAGAACCTTCTCCGGCCCCAAAACTTTCTCCATACAAAATTTCACGCCGATCGGTTCAGTAGTTTTCGAGTCTATTAGGGTCAGACAGACAGACAGACAGAAATCCATTTTTTTAAATATAGATGAACCAGGTGAAACGCGTTCTTTAGAAACGTCGTATTTAACACGGTGTATGTAGCAAGACACGATATCATGTCTTCGTATCAAGTGGAGCGTGTCTGACTAGTATGAAATCAAAACGGTGTATCATTGAATAACATTAAAATGGTTGTTGGAATTCGAGAAAAACCCCTATTTTGCATAATGTTCTCTTCGTGGCTATTGCAGCTGCATTCATTTAGTTTTGTTCGTTTGTTTCTTTTAATTGCATGCTGAGACTTATTATACCTACTTTCGAAAAACTTTGAGGTAGCTCATCGAATCTTCCGGTTTGCCTCTAAGCATCTTGCTATGAGGTACCAAGTGGGTCTCCACCGATTGCCTCTCGATCTGCCAAAATTGAAAGCCTCAAGATATAATAATCCATCTACTATATCTCAAAACATTGCGATTGGTTGACCGGGTTGAAGATAATGATAATCATTGAATATAGAACCAAGTGTCCCCCGGTTGGCGATAAGCCGATGAGCTTGAACATCAATAGAAGCATAAAGTTGCCACAAGGCACGCTATGCATCGACGCATTCTTCTTTTTACCAAATCCCTCAATCGCAATTTTAAATAAGCGTAAATTATCAAGCTTCTACTTGATTGATACAGATATTAGTTACAGTAGTGAAATAGTTGTAGGATACAGGTGTGAAAATTTATGAAAACATAATTTGCTTCGAGCATCGGCTTTGAAAAGTTGTTTCGATGCCTTTTTTTACACATTCTTTTGCTATCGGGCATGGGACGTTTCGTATTGTTTCGGTTATCAACAATCGACGATGCAAGTGATCGAGTGAGCACAAAAAAAAACAACAAAAATGCTTTCAAGTGAGATGTGGTGGTTTGTTGTGGTGGTGTGTGATCCATAAAATTGTATTTCCAGCAAGTCCATTGAAATAAGTTTCTGGAAAACTCTAGTACAGTCTGTAAACTTAGCAAACAAAAAAAACATAAAATATCTACAAACCTGCCATAAAATGCTTGAAACTTCCGTGAAATCTGTAGGCCTGTGAAGACAAACGTATGATTGCCTGTGCCTCATTGGACCTTTGGTGAATTTAAATATCATCTTAAAAGTCAGGAAATATGGATCACAGCAAGCCCTGCTTTGAAACTGACGTGTTTTGTTCTTGCTACCTCGTTTTCGCGAAAAAAAATCAAACTAATTCGTATTTCAACTTAAACTAACAGTAAAGTTATAAATTTTCCGTGTGCTTTGAGCAAGACGTAGTGAATACAATCGATTCCCTCCCGAAATGTGTGAGAGTCTCGGTAGTGTTTGCACGTTTTTATTGTACTTTGCCCCCGCACTCGGAAGAAGAGTTACGTCAGCTTAGTTTTGTTTATTATTGGTAGTATTGTGACACCCGGACATAAATTATTAAATTGGAGTGTTTTACTGCTGAGTGTTATTTGAAATTTTTAACTTGATTTTCTTGTCCATTTCCTACCAATTGTTACTGTTGAAACACAGAAAATTTCATACCAGCTTCCACGTTCAAAAGCTTGACCTCTCTTGAGCGACCTAAAGGCCTAAATGATAGCTGCATTTGCATAATGCCCCTTCTGGAAAATCCCCCGAAAGCGAATTGCATGCATTACTTCCGGTTCGCAGCGAAGCGAAGAAAAACACTTCTTCCTGGTCCCCGACGTAATTCACACAAACGTTGAGCATTTTGCAGCCACTTCTGGCTTGCTTGGCAGAGCGTAAGAAGAATGAATGAGAACGAAACTTGTTTCAGTTGCAACTTTTTCATTTCCCACCCGGGAGGGAGATTTCATGATCATAAATGCGTGAAACAGTGTTGCTCTCGGAGCTTTCACGGAGCTTCAAAGTAAGAGGAGACATTTAAGAAGGTAGAAAATTGTTTGAGGCGCCTCGTTGGATTCGTGTTTGGATTAGTTGCACTGTTGATCCTTTCACCCGGCGAGGATGGATTTTGAGGGATGTGATGAGTGGAAATTTTCCGTGGGCATAATTAGGACAATCTTTTTTACAAGTTGATTAGGATTGAAAATGGTTTTCTTCTTCAAAATTAATTATTTCAAGCTTGCTCTGATTCATATCGATTTCCAAAGCTAATTTATTGCTTGAATCGACAACTGAATTAGGGGTTCAAATCAGCTTGGTAGCAGTTTGATACATCTTCGTCTCAACATTTGTGCTCGCTGATGTCCAACAGTTCAACCGTCTGCATGGATTGTGCTGGACTTCCCAACTACTTGGCCATCAGTTGGGTGGTACTTTTTGCAACCCCTTCGCAAGTCGCTGGGATTAGTCCGGAATACTGTCACCTTGCACCGGACGGCAAACAAACAACGAGTAGCTTTGTCAGCATGCGTAAATGCCATGTCCCTTTGCTCGGTGAATGGAATGCCAAGAGGAGTATCATCCCGTCTTTGAGGATTGCTCCGACAAGCAGGCAAATGGAATTGTGTGTTTTTCTGGCTTGTGCACTAAAATCCGATTTAGCCATTTTTTTTGCGAAACGTAGTTAGTTTTTGTTGGATTTATAACCTTAAGCTTGCTACGAAAAAAATTTGAAATCTTTCATGCAACAGACTAGATTTGTAAACCGAATCCACCACAGGTTATAATAACAAGGCTCAAAAATCACATTATTTACTATTGTGTTGAAGCTTGAAGCCGATCTTGTTCTGATGTACGTCATCATGTGGTTGACTTCTAACCACTTCAACCTCCACAGTTAGGACTATTTGCGTGACCAATCGCATTTCCTGCAATCTCGATTCAGAATCGATGGTCGTTCAAGAGATACTTTCACAACAGTTTGAAAGTCGCCTAACTTTCACAACTAGGTACAACCCGTACAATATCAGCCATTCACGAAGTTGGTGCACGCATCCTATTGAAAACTGCACAATAAGCCACCCAACTTCCAGAAGTTGCATCGCTTTCCGAAAGGCGTCTTATCAAATTTCGCAGGACCACAAAGTTTTTATTTCTTCCGTCAGTTTCCCCTCCGGTGAGCATGGCCGACTTTGGTTTTTCTCAACGACGACGCCCCGTAGGAAATAACGATCGCTGCACCCATCGGGAAAGATGCCATACATTAGCGTTATTAAAAACACGAAACACCAACTTTCCTTCCTGTAGCTCTTTTTTCTTTCCCATGCTGTGTCCCCATCGAACTTCCGTGGGCAGAAAGTTTTATTTATAACATTTTCACGAGGCCATCGCGGCGCAGCAAGTCCACTGCAGTCAACCCGTCCAGCCAGCTAGCGAGACTTGGTTGGTGGAAAGTTTCATCGTTCCTGTTGGGCACAAGATTTTTTTGTTTTCGCGAACTTTTGCTGAGATTCTAGTAAAGGTGGGAGGAAATCGATTTCTTAAAATGTCGGGGAAATAATTCGAACCAACGAACGAATGACATAGAAACAGTCAATTGAATGCGTCTAATTGCTGTTGAGCTTGGTAGTCGAGGAAAATTCTAACTTGTTCGTGATAGTTGAGCGTGTGTTGAAAACTTTATGCTGTGCATTTGTGATTATATTTGTTTAACTTGTCAAAACATGATGAAAATTTGTCAGAAGCAGATAATTTCACATCTCCATGCGAGGCGCTAGAAGTGGACAGTAATGTATTGCTAGAACGAATAAAAATGAAGAGAAGGTGTACTGATAGTCATCCTATTACTTAAAGATCTCGGAGAGGAACGACGGTGAGTAGTACGAGAAGAATGAATGTGTGAAATAGTCGGTACATGCTAAAAATAAACCCCAACAGCCGGAGATAATTTCTCACCCATGTTAGGCAATATAGGGAGAGGGACAAATCGCTAGAACTAGAAAAAAGCAATAGGTAGTATAAGAGCCCGATCGGTTGCATAAGCTTTTACCAGTCAAGGGGGTATCCTCCTCCTTGCCTATCCTGCATTGAGTAGCTTGGTAAAGGGTTATGTTGCCTGATCTGAAACCCCACCGTTCAATGCCCTCCTCTCGTTTTCAAACTTGTATCTTTCAATTTCAAATCCTGCCGTTACCCATTACAGAACTATCAATAATACACCTTCTCTTCATTTCTATTCGTTCTAGTAATAAATTACTGTCCACTCCTAGCGCCTCGCATCGAGATGAGAAATTATTTGCTTCTAACAAAGTTTCATAAAAGATCGTTACTCCACGCATGGGAGAATACAAAAAACAACAAACAAAGTGTTGTCAAAACAGCTTTTTATTTGCGATAGTTTCAAATAGCTGCAGGATGCACGAAAAAAAATCAGTTTTGCGATAATCGCGAATATCGCATATGAGTTTCTTCAAATTTTTGGGAACTGGCCTGAGACAAATGACCAATTGAAAAGCCAAAATAGAGAGAACTCATTTCAACTGCAATTCCTTTTGCGGTATCCAGATTTTGTAAACCTGTACACGAGAAATAAGGAAAAATAGTCATTAATTTCCATTTAATTTCAACCAAACGGGCTAGTACACAGCACTGAAGAAGTCTGTACATTGTAGACGAAATACGCGTATCTGTCAAGATAAGCAATAAAGGTAGTTGGAGTTAAATGGAAAATATTAATCCTTCTTCTCATTTCTAGTTACAGGTATTCCACTAAACAGCTCCAACTACACTCAGTAGCAAAAAAAAAGCCGAGCAAAATTTTCTTCCAAAAAACGCGATGTTCAACCTTCTGTAACTTTGTCAATTATCAATATATTTGGCTTAAATTTTGACAACGTTATAACTAATGTTTCGACCTTATGTGACCAAAATTTTATGTTGATGAAAGTTATAAATTTGAAGTTATCATAACATGTGAAAAAAGTCATTTTGGATAAACCAATTTCAAAAAACCGTATTTCTGTGAAAAATTTAGGTAGCAAATTAAAAATTTCTTCATGACTTAAAAAAATACAGAAATTTATGTGGACAAAATTTGAACTGTTTCCATCAAGTAGTTTGGACTACAGCTGGCGTCAAAGTTGAGGCTCCAACATGAGTATTTTCCTTTTTCACCCAATATTGACCACGTTGACTATCGGTGCAAATACAAAGCCGAGGCGAATTCATCTTATTAATTCGGCCCAAACCTGTATGATGACAACGCCTCGGCTTTTTTTTTTTTGCACCGATGCTACTGAGTGTATCTAGGAGAAAAACAGCTCATGATTTCACAAATATCTTGTTTGTTCGTATTATTAATATACACCATGAACAATATTCATAATATCATGAACTACTTTCCCGCCGCAATGAAATCATGTATAAATCGGATCAGAACCATGAGCTGAATTCCTGATACTGAAAACTTCATTCCTGAATCTGGCTAATCTACTCTATCGACTCTGAATGTAAGCAAAAAAGTAAATCCACCGTGAGGATTCAAACCTAGTGTGTCAGTAGAGAGCTGTATTAGTGCTTGGCGGATTTGCTTCCTTCGCTATAGCTACCCAGGTAACCAATAAGCATTTGCATATGCAGTAAATCAACACTAAATCTGCATTTCAGATGTTATAAGCATGATATTTGCATTATGTCAGCGTTTTGAATGCTATCTGTTGTAAAGTTGGATTTAAAATGCTATTTATATGCTTGTAGCCTGTAATAAGCATTTCGAATGCAAAATAGCACTAATGGAGCATTATCATAGAGTTGCAGTAAAGCAGCCATATATTGGGCCAAAACCAGCATTTATGTTCCATTTAAGGTGACTTAATTTCTAGATAGGCTGCTGTAAAGACGCTTTGGAACTGCTTATTGGTTATCTGGGAATTCTTGAAAAGACTGTGTAATGAAGCTGATTACACAATTAGATTGGTGGCAAAACAAGAATTTCTAAGTTCAAGACTCACAACTGCCATTTGAATAATGAAACCATAAATTGGAGCCATGAATAAAACATAAACATAGAACAAGATAATCTAAAACAAACGAGAAAGGATCCTGGATACAATTGGGTTAGATGACGCCCAATTATTTGTTTGACAATATTGATGCTTGCAGCATATCAAAGACATGATACAAGCGTCAAAGCCGCCAGGCCTACTGAGATTGTGCGGTACTGCATCAAACGCATTCGCAAAGTTGATAGAATCCGAATCCACTTGTCCCTTTGACTCCAGTTCACGTGATATCGCTGAAACGTAGCACATTGGGTTCGATTAGTGATCCTCATAGCAAGAGATAAGCGGAAATTCGATTCAAAGATTTGGCAACGATGTTTATTTTATTCACAGAGGCTGATAACACTTGCCACCGTGCAAAATTTGTACGATTGGCTCAGATTTGACAGCTCTCGATGCATGATTGGCTCAAAAATGGCTGCTTCCGCATATCTCTTACTATGAGGATCACTAGGTTCGATGTTATAGAACGGTTCTCCACAAAGCCATGTTGAGCAACGGAGATGATCGGTGCAACAACTTTGTATAATACTGAGTAGATTTGCTTTTTAAAAACCTTACTGAGAGTGCAAAGTATGGATACTCCACGATAATTTTAGACACAAGTGAAATTTCTGGACTTATGGATCGGTACTATGGACTGAAAACTGTTGAAAACTGCAGCGATGGGCAGAGTGGCACAATTCTTCAAAAATACAGGAGGTAGGCTATCTGTTCCGAGTCCTTTCATTTAGTTGAGGTATTCAAGGGCTATCCGAACATCATTTGTAGAAAACTGTCAGACTAATGTCAAAGGAAGGTATCTGTTCAAAGGGGTTCTGGCGTTGAACGGGAGAAGCTTAACCACAGAGAACAAACATCCAAGCTTGATTGCCCTTTGTGTGTAAATTTCTGTAATTCCATTCTAAAATTTTAGCTCATTTCCGTTGGTTTTAGTGAATCGTATGTTGATGGTGACACCTGCCCGCCTCGAGATTTGATAATCTGTCAATTTTAATCTGGTGAAACCTAGATTAGGCGGCGTTGTTTTTCCAACAGGTTGCTTTCAAAAACTTAAACAGTAATTTTTTTTTCAGGGTACCTAGCTGGAGCTGCGTGACAGCTTGGTTGTCAAGACTTGACCCTTTTCCAACGTCACCTCTACAATGACCAATATTTTAGAAGCACTAGCCTATGTTGGCCGCTTGAGCACTAGTTTAATTATTTAGTATTGGGCCGTAGTATTTTTTAAAATTTCAGTTTCAATTTTCCCACCGTGAAGTTTTGTTATGCATTCGTAAAATGGAAGCTCCAATTAATACCTAAAATAAAAACCCCCAGTGTTGAAGTCATCTTCGGACCGTATGCAGTACTAAATCGATTTCAAAAAGATATGTAAATTACCAAATCATAATTTTTAGGAACGAAATTCAAGCCTTTGATGTAGTCTATGTTGACAACTAGTAGTACTGAGGTCAACCCCAAGAATTATTGCAACAATAGTATACATTTATTATTCATACAGCGGATGATATTTCTGGAAAACCCTCAGTTGCAATGGTGTGCCAATATTGGATTCTTACAGCACTGAAGTATCTCTTATTAATACTCCTAAAAGTTTGAATCAGTATGTTATGAGCTACCATTTTAAAATGTGCTATAAGTGTCAGTCAGTCAGGTTGTTTCATGCCAATTTACATACCTTAGTTTTCCGATTATCCAGATTCAAGAGATCTACTTAAACATACATACCATCTTCCTTCCCATAACACACGGCTGACGGTTTCCATGATACTTCCTGATTTGTTGAATTTGACTTGGGCAGCATTCAACTCTTCAACTCACGGTGATACCTTAGTCGCGTGCAGGGCTTGAATTCCATCAGGTACTTGAATCTCACAACCATGATGGTTTTAAAAACGCATGCAGAGAGTGAGTAACATAAAAATGAGAAGAGAACGATTTTAGTATTAGCAGCATGCAGGGTGTATACGGGATTATTGGTGATATTTTCATAACGACTTTTCGTATCTCTGACTTAAAAGATTGAGTCATTCTAAACTAACTATGACGAAAAAAAAATACTTGTCTGAACCCTACATTACAGCCTACTCTTCAGCTTGGAATCTTGTGTTATCGCAAATATAAAATATAAAAGAATGAATCTACCTTCTATCTAGCGGGTTTATTTTTTACTTGTTTTTCCTTTCTATTTATTTATAGTGTGGTATGAAGGATACAATCTCACCGCCGCCCATAACAACCACCCAACAACATGAAATTAGAGTGGCCGAGTTGATTTGCTGTGTTTGAACTCTTTGAACTTTGCAAAAAAAAAAAAGGTAACTACACACTACCAAAATTTCATGTAAATTTCGGGTCCCTGAGACCGACATATTCAAGCGTCCTTTAGCACATAAAAATGAGTATAAAGAGATGAGAAAATAAATTCAATCAAACAAATCTTTAGTCGACTTACGTTTGTGTTAGTTTCAGGAGACATTATTTTACACGGAATCGTTGTTTATGTTCCTCGACTTTTTTTTATTATTTATTTTTTGTTGGCCTATTTCTTCACATGGTGACAAACACCTGCGCCAGGGAGACGACTCCACCACCTGGCCCCTTCCTATCGACTCATGACTATGAGCTGGGACCAACGGCTTTACTTCCCTTCCAAAGGAAGACGTGACCAAGATTTTTTCGCCTCAGAAAAACCACCGACGTCGACTGGGATTGAACCCAGAGCCACTGGGGCGCCAAGTAGCAGTCACGCTGCTACACCACCGACACCGGTGTTTCTCGACTTTTAAAAAACATGATTTACGTCTCGTGTAAAGCTCATAATTTATAAGAGTGTAGAAAACAATAACCCTAGGATATTGTATATGATTCACCAAACACTGGCACTGATATAAACCACATGGAAAGGTTTATTCTTCTGCTTCAAATGGTGTTTCCTAAGCGGGCCCTCCGCGTTATATTTCTAATATAATACCTACCTGTCATCGTCTGTCTTATGTAACACTTTTATGTCACTATGTGCTCCACTTCGACCCTTTTACATTGACTTAGTATACCCATTGGCAAACCAGGTATTTTGGTTATTCATTACAGAAAACAAATGAATAAACAACAACATAAGTTGCCACGAAAATACAAGTGTACTTTTAGTCGTGCCCCTAAGATTGAAAGTAAGATGTTCAAGAGTGGATTGCGTTATAACCCGCAAGTATCACACCTGATGTTAGTGCCTTTATATAAACGTTCTACGACGTGACAGTGAGAAAATGACTAGAATATGTTATATTTCCACTAAAGGTAAAATTCTTGGTCTCGCATGCACGTTTATAGCATGAGATAAGCCCTCTCATCGTCGACAAGGTGGAAAATTTGACCCACGAGAGGGTTTTTACACAGTAAATTTAAAAAAAAATTGGAGCTTGGATGTCTGTTCTCTGTGGCTTTACTGAACACACTTTTGAAGAATGTGGCATAGCGATTGGCTGTTTCTGAGCTAGAATGCGAAATGGTTCTTGTCTCCGGGAAGGCTTCAAGTCATATCGTGCCTGTAGACAACCAAATAAACGATCAAAAACAGAACAATGTGGCCAGAACTCGTGCCAGAAAACTGTATGATCAGGTGTTGACAAAGTTCAATGGCTATCTCCTCGTGGATGATGAAACCTATGTAAAAGCCGATTTCAAACAGCTACCGGGACAACCATTTACGGCTTGGGAAGATGTTCCTGCCAAAGTCAAGTTTGTGTTTGCAGATAAATTAGCACGTAAATACATGATTTGGCATCTGTAGCTGCGGTAGGAAGATTGAAGTTTTCATCATCGATAAGACATTTTATTCAGAGCTGTACAGAACGGAATGTCTCCAAAAGCGAATGTTGCCATTCATCAGATCTCACAATGAACCAGTCATGTTTTGGCCAGGCAAGCAGTTATTACAGTAACACAGTGCTACATTGGTTTGAAACCAGCGAGATTCAGTGAATACCGAAGGAATTCAACCCACCAATCTGTCCCCAGCTCCGACCGGTAGAGAGATTTTAGGCTATTATGAAGAGGAAACTGAACGTGAATGGCAGTATCACCAAAAGCATCAATGATTTGAGAACCAAGTGGAATAAGATTGCCAAAACAATGTGTGAGAATACTGTGCGCCGCTTGATGAAACGTATTCCGGAAAAATTTCTTTGAAATCGAAATGGTTATTTGTTTTTGTATTTTCCCTCTAAAACTCACATAAAGTCGAATATTTTAGTTAAAACAGAATACAATTTTAACACCTTAAATTAGTTAGAAAAATTTCTTAAAAAAAAGTATTTTAAACACAAAAAAGTAACTGTTATTCATTGTGGTGATCGATTTGTGTCGAACTCAAACCATGGAAATCTCCTATCTTTAAATGTTTGTGATTTCCTGAATCATCTAGAATTTGTAAAAAAATTTCAAGTTTCACATTTTCAATCGATCAAATGTTCTATTATGCGTACAGAGCACTTTGTTCCGCGAAATTTCCAAAATATAGAGAAGAAACCTAAATTGACAATATGTCAAGGTTATGCAATGTTGTTTCTGCAATCTGATAAGTTCTCTTTGGACACCCGCTTAGATTTTTTTCTCGCCAAATTGGCGAAATTGTTGAATGAGGCTAAATCAACTGTTAGAAGTGTTGGTTGAACACTTGTCGACAGCCAGGAAAGCTGGATGGGGGGGGTATCATCGAAAGCCGCAGGGGCCACGGCGACGAAAAAAAGAGTTGCCCGCTGTTTCAAGCGGAAGCCCAACCACTCCGTCCGAGATGTCGCCGGGAGTGGCGCGGTGAACCGTGGATAGAGCTAAAAAACGAGCTGGACTGTCGACTTAAGGGAAGAAAGTGGTGACTTCGCGACGTCGACGATAAACAAAACACGTCGGCAGAAGCACTATTGCGAAAGTTGTACACGACGATTTAACAGAAAGAAGGACTAAAATTTTAATCAACTGTTTCTAATGTAGATATGACTCTGGTTTTGTTGGATTTTGTGTAGATTTATTTTTCTGTTTTTATTTTGGTGTCCAAAATGTAACATGGGCAGGCTTTAAAAGTCCGGTTAGTTACCTAAAACTTAAGTTCCATAGCCTCCTATTCACGATTCCTTGTTTAGTCTATGTGGCCAAAATTGACCCTGTTTGTCAAACTTTTGATTGTTTGGGTAGTCTTCATTAAACGACGGTTTTCCCTCGTATCTGATGTCATTTTTATGCATAATTATCTCGTATCAACTCCAGTTTGAATAAAACCCGTTCATTCGTGTTTCGAACCACCTTGGGGATGAAGGAAAACGAGGTGACACACCGAGTATCTGCAGCACGTGCAGCACCTACTTTGATTGGCAGAGCGGTTGGCATCATCATCATCATCATCATCATCCTTTCACATATGTTTGAATTATTCATATTTTCCTGTCATTTCACTCTTCTGGATCCAATAGTGAAGGAACCCCGCCGGTTTTGTTACCCGGTATTCTTCCGGTTTGGAAAACTTTCGTCAACGTTATCTCGGATGGGGTACAGCTATGGACGGCTTCTGTTTATTTATTTTCGTTCAATTGTTTTGATGAATGTTACATTGCACATTCATGCTTGATTCTGCGACCAGGGAAAGGGAACGGGTTAATGAGATATTATTCTGAGCCGAGTTTATGATCAATATACATGGTCAAATGATGACATCTGGTAATTCTGGTTACACGTAATAATGGAAGAGTAATTTACTGATTAAGTTCAAATAGAGGCAAGACTCAGAGTGAAGAAAATTTCCTTCGAAAATGCTTATTTGCTCAGTTTGGGTTTGGCAGCATCAAGGATGTCATTGTGCAAGGTGGAAGCTATTTCAACGACATTTTAGACTAAAATATGTTGTACCGCAACACAAGCTTTCAAGTAAATGTTCTAAAGGGTGTCCACGATGAAATTGCCACACACAAAATTGATTCGCAAAATTCGAGTTTTCATCCGATTGCCATCAAATTTTCAGGGATTGAGAAATAACTATTAAACTTCATTTTACCATTTTACTCGTATTTTATTTACAGTACATACGCAAATGCCCGCACCTTGGCCTTAACCCCGGCCATAAGATTCTGCACAACCTGTGAATCAACCGTTTTTTGCATGTAAACCCATACTTTCTTCAGTTCCTCGACTGTCTTCACTACCTTAGGTCGTTTAAGAAGGTGCTGCTTCATAATCGCCCAGTACTTCTCGATGGGGCCTCCAGCCCTCCGGAGTGTTGGGAGGGTTGAACATTTTCGGCACGAAATTGACCTTATTGTCCGCATACCACTTCAGCACGTCCTTGGAGTAGTGGCATGAGGCCAAATCCGGCCAGAAGATTGTTGGGACGTTGTGGGCCTTCAGGAGAGGAAGCAGCCGTTTCTGGAGGCACTCTTTTATGTACACCTGTCCGTTCATCGTGTCCTGGGTCACGAAAGGTGCACTCCGCTTCCCGCACGTGCAGATGGCTTGCCAAACCAGGAATTTCTTCGCAAATTTGGACATCTTCTGAGTGCGGACATGCTCCGGAACGCTGAACTTATCCTTGGCCGTGAAAAACAGGTTGCCGGGGATCTGTTTGAAGTCGGCCTTCACATATGTTTCGTCGTCCATGCTGCAGCATTCAACTTTCGTCAGCATGTTGAGGTACAACTTCCTGGCACGGGTTTTGGCGGTCTTGTTCTGCTTCTCGTCGCGATTAGGGGCCTTTTGTACCTTGAACGTTCAAAGCCCAGCCTTAGTTTTGGCCTTCTGGACAAAACTTCGGCTTAGGTGCAGCTTCTTAGCCACATCCCGAACGGAGGCGTTCGGATTTCGGTTGAAGGCCCCAACTACGCGGTTGTGATTTTTGGTGTTGTACGGAATACTTTTTCCTTCACTTCTGGGCTTCCGATTGGTGGTCAACCGTTCCTCGAACCGCTTAATCACTCGCGACACCGTGGAATTCGCGATTCCCAACGTTTTAGCGATGGAACGATGCGAGAGATCCTTGTTCTCGTGATGAATGCTGTAACAGGTACGCCAAGCGTATGTTACTATTGTAAATACATAAATAAATAGTCCTAATTTTTGTAAATATAGAATATTGCATTCAATCTCTTGAAGTTAAAACCCATAAATACTGTTGGCTTTAGCTTTTAATTCACCAAATGGAAATTCGCCTATCGCTATGTATGGGTATAATACGGTCTAGATATTGAATTGCATGCAAGTCCGATTTTGAGAATTCAACACTTCTAAAACTAAAATTCGCAAAGAAGAGTTCCTCGGAGGTCGAGGCCAAAAGGGAATCTGTTTAAGAGAGGCGGGACAGAGATAGCTAGAGTTGGGGTCCATTAGCTAGAACTAGCAACCAGCTGTGATTTCTGGACTGCCGAACATCTCCGAAGGTGACGCGGGAATATCGAATTTCTTAAAAATCGACCGGGATAGCTTTCCCTAGTCTGAGGGTTCCAATGCTCGCTCATTCCGTCCTAGAACAGTACAACAAGTGGAAGTGCGCGAAATTATTCGAAATCGTTAGGTGCTGCAAAGTAGGCCAATTAAAGCAACGTTTCACATTTCTCAAAGTAATACTTTCTTCTGTACTTAGTCGTTCACCCGGTGCTAATAGTGTGTGCGTAGGCTTGTGTGCGTAGAAAGCTAGAAAACCAAGGTAATTGTGCTCGAGTCTTGTACATTCCGTGCATGTGCTAACGTCCAACCAAACAGCCTTCGGCGCCACTATCATTCCCAGGTAGCAGGAATTCAGCAGAAGAAGGGAGAAAATCCCGCTTGCGGCTTCCACTTTCCCCTTAGGACGAAATTTCCCTGGCGCACGCTATCGCCGTCGGAAGGGAGCCGATCCGTCACCAAATCGCTCCGTCGGAGGCACAGGGGTCCTCTGGTGGTTTCAAGGAACCACGTTTTCGGCTAATACCCGCCAACAGCCACTTAAGGCCGAAACATCACCAAGCATCAATCGCTTTATCGTCTCCCGCCGACATAGAGTCGGCGCCTAAACAGCGGCAACAATCAAATCATCAACTGGTGAGTCCGTTCATTTATTCTTTGGAGGGTGGCGTCCAAAGAGGACGCCACGGAGGATCTTTTTCTGCCGGCTTAAGACCGATGATACCCGGACCGCTTAATCTGGACGTGTCCTTGAGATATTGAGGTTACGTCCAAACGTTCATCATTACCCCGTTTCCGGACGCTTCCTAAACCCTGTCGACAGTGAAGGAATAAGGAAAGAAAAGCACGTGAGCACCAGTAGATAGGAAAGGAAACCGCACACAATGTAGGAGTAGACAATAGCAACCCAATAGTAGAGTAACAAAGAACGATAGACAATAAAGAAAGCATGCTAGGAATATGGAATTGAATTGAACACGTTATTACTGTGTAGGATGGTCTATTACAGTGAAATAAAATCTGGCCGTTTTTACCACACTGAGTACTACTGTGAGATTATTCTGAAGGAAGGTGAACACGTTGGTTCGGTCGTAGGTCTGTGATTCCGTTTCCATCTCCCACGTGGCGGGATTTGAATGAGGTATATCATCCCATCTGCTTGTTGCGCTACTGGTGGAGAATAGCGGCATTACCAGTGATGATGAATGGCTAGGTAGGAGCTACTCTCTTACCGCTTGCTTTCGGATATGTTTGGTAGTGTAGGAATTATACTGATTGGGAATAGGGTAGTTCTTTTGCTTCGGGGTAATTAAAATCAATCTGGCAGGATCGGTCCCAATTTATCGACAACAGGTTTCTATCGGACTCGACCTTTTTGGGAGTCTTATCCGGGCACACTAAACGCGACGTGCAGTCTCCGCAAGGAGTGGCGCTTAAGCTGCACGTTTTCGACGGACCGACCCATGCCGGTTACAATGCGCAAGATTTTATCACGCACGAGCTGTTCTTTCGACTCCATTTCCGCGAGTTTTGATCACAGGACAAGGAAAACTTGCAGGATGTAAATAATGTACTATGAACTAAATCCACCCAAATTTTCATTAAATTCTACCCAACGGTTAAAAAGTTAGAGCAATTTCATAGTGTGGCAATTTCATCGTGGACACCCTTTACATGTAGTCCTCCCGACTATTGTAAGAGAGGTTTCTTTCAGTGGCTGCGTGCTTTGTGTAACACTTTGATTGATTGATAACAAGACTTATTCCAGGTCCAATACGAAAGACTTTGCATTTTTGCATAATGGATAACCTCAGAAGAGTAATGTTGCGGGAACCACTAAAGCCAACTCATCATTTAGATTTCAAAAGGCGACATCACTTTCTGCCGTCCTGCTGCTGTTTCGTTAGAATATTTCTTGGAATAATCTTTTCATCAGCACTCCTTCGTTATGACGCTCGTTATCCCTTATTAAAATGAAGGTTGACATCCAACCTTCCTCAGATTCAGGCAACTATCTATTATATCTCTAATCTCATACTCACGAGACATATCCTGCAGCTTCATTTTATCACTTATCTAAGAATTAAAAAATAAAAAACCTCCACCCTCTGCTGCTTTTCTGAATGAGAAATCCACGCGAAATTATGAAAGTAACCATGGCTTTGGACTGTGCTACTCAAACAACTTCCTGCTCGCACCCACCTGAGTCCGAAACGGACACAGAGTCGCGTGGCCGCATTCGTTTGGCAATTATTTAAAATTTACGGTGCCATGCGCCATTAGCGCTTCATCTCAGCGGAATATCTTACAGCAGCATCTCACACCATTTAGGTTATGTTTCCCGTCCTCCCTAGTCGAGATACAATGGCCGGAATAATTTCAGCTCGTTGTCGGAGGAAGTGGCTCGCGGGTGCTCTCTGGTTGTCAGTTGTCCTGCTTTTGAAAGGAATTAACGCCGAGGGGGATTTATGCGCGCTTTCACTCTCTAATTATGTCGTTTGGATATAATCTGGATTCAAGAAAGGTGGGTGGGATGGGGAGTACGGATCTATTCATTTGTGGAATCCGTCAATGGGTTATGAATTGATTAGAGTTTGCCGATGGTCTTTGCTTCTTACGGTTTCGGAAATCACTGACTTTCAATAGCAAGGTGGACAATTGGAAGTAGGACGAATTGATAGCCTTATTGAATTCGTGCAATTTTGCCAACAAGTCCGAAACAGTCACGCGTGTGTGAACCACAATGAGCCATTTAGGCCCCACTTCCTGAGCGATTTACCTCCAACCTCTTACCGCAGTCGACTCGAGTAGTCCCCGACGGTGGATCTACCCTACACCGACGAAGAGTTTCCTGGCGGTGGAACTTCACTTGAAACCGATTCTTCTGCTGTTGCTGCTCACTCCAATACGAGCCGACCGGTAGGGTGCCGAAGTCAGTCCAGCGGTTCCGGTGGAGCCAGGCGTCCAATTCACAGGTACCTTGAAGACCCGAAACCGATTCTACGACGCGTTCTGTTCAGCTACTCCGGAGAGTTCCCCGGCTCAGGAATTCCTCCAGAACCGATCAGTCTTCATTCTTTCACTTTATCCACTCTCACTGCCGAAGTCAGTCCGGCGATTCTGGGTGGAGTATGACTTCCACTTCGATGATCCCAAATCACTCAGTGGTTTCTTTGTACTGACTTGCAGTGGCTCTAGCTCTAGCTGACTTGCAGTCACTTCGCCCCATCGACAGCGTTACATGTGCCTTCTTCATGGCACATTTCTTTGACAATATAGTCAGCTGTCACGCCGTGTATATCCCTGCGCACTTCTTCAAACCTAGGGCATTCGAAAACGACATGCACTGGTGTCTCCTCTAGGTCAGCGCACTCCGGGCAAAAAAGTGAAGAAGCGTGACTAAACCGATGCTTATACTTCCGGAAGTAGCCGTGTCCCAAGAAGGACTGCGTCAAATAGAAGTTCACCTCTCCCTGCTTCTTATTCACCCAAGCTGCCACATTTGATATGAGCTCTTGCTGCCACTTAGTCAACGAGTTCGTTCTGACGATTCCCCTAGCATTTCTGTTATCCCTCGCATACGCATACTGCCTCCGATGAAATTGATCTTTAACTAGGCGCACGAGACTCGCAAATTCCCGTCGGAACACCCTGTTCAGCTTCCCACTATCACGCTCAGTTTTCAGCGCCATGACCCAGGCTGGGCCTCCATACGTTAGAATTGAAGTTGCCACACTCGACAGAAGTCGTATCCTGCTGCTTCTCGGTTGATCGACGTTCGGCACGATCCTCGCTACCACATTCATCGCCGTCTTTTCGCAGGCGTAGTTGACGTGCAAGTGGAAATTCAAACGATCACCAACCATCACCTCCAGGTCCTTTATTACACGCTTTGATGGAATTTCGTGCCTTCCGACGTTGTTGTCAACCCGCCGACCCGCTTTGCGGTTGCTAACATCCTCCGTCTTATGATGAGCCAGCTGCTGGTTTGCTCCGGTCATCCACGTTTCAATGGTGTACATCGCCTCCGCCGTGAGCATCTCGATCTCTTCCAGAGTCTCGCCCGTTATCGTTAGGACGACATCATCTTCAAATCCGACGATCTCAACTCCATTAGGCAAGTTCAGCGCGTTTCAGAGCGTTGGACCGAGAATCGAGCCTTGCGGCACCTCCGCCGTGATCCTGATAGATTTCCGCCCCAACTCCGTTCCGTACACCAGGACTCTGTTCTTTCAGTATCTACTTAGTATTCTGCACAGGTAGTCAAGAACACGCATGTTGTGCAGTGCTGCGGCAATAGCCTCCCAGCTGGCGCTGTTAGAAGCGTTTGTGACGTCGATCGTCACTACGGCGCAGAAACGGTTGCCTCTTCTTTTCTGCTTTGATGCCTTCTCTGCTCTCTGTGCGACTATCCGGATTTCTTCGACCGTCGAGACCCCTTTTCGGAATCCGAATTGTCTCTTTGAAAGCCCATGATCGCTTTCCATGCACTACGTCAGTCTATTAAGGATGATCCTTTGCTTCTCAGAGCTTAGGAAATCATGGACTGACCTAACACAGAGGCTTGCAGTTGGCAGTCGTGCACTGTGTTAGAGTGTGGTCAGGGTCGAGGGTTGAGAAAAGGCCTACTTCTGATCCCACTAAAACCCGTTCCCTTGTTACACAATCGGAACCCCCACGGGACTGCCCTATGGTATTACTTCGTGGAGGGTCTTGGCCATTTGGCTACAATAGAGCCATTTAGCTCCTACTCCTTGCCACTACCATTTTGCTCTCACCTTACTTGGTTGAGCCACTTTGCTCCTACCCTGAAAGTCATCGAATTGAGTAGTCCCAGACATCGGATCTACTCTTCTTCGACGGAGGATTACCCGCCTGTGGATCCCTAAAGCGAACGACGGTGAGCCATTTAACTCTCACATACTCACACAATTGGCTCGAGTAGTCCTCACTGCGAAACTACCATACAACATCACCCGAGATCGACAACCCACTACTCCATTCAACCACTCGCTTCTTGATTCTCCCGCCATTTTAGTTTCAGAGCCGATATGATTGCCTTAATGGCTCCGTTGATCGCATTCCAAACACTTTCGTCACGGCATATTCTATAGACGACGTTAACTGGGATGGTATCTGCCCCGGTGATGGCAAGCACCTCGCTTCGAATTGGTCCAAATCGTGAGCACTCAAAGACCACGTGCTCCGGTGTCTCTTGAACATCTGCTCACCCCGAACAAAAGGTAATAATTTACCCCTCCGTGCTTCCTCTCCATTCAGAGCGACAAATCCGGTATGAGCAGGTGTCTACATCGACCGTTCTCCCCCGTGTCCCATTCTCGTTGCCAATTATTCATCGACTCCGCTCTCACCAGCTTTCGAACTCCTCTGATATTTCTCCGCTGATAACTTTCACTGTCCTCCGCAAGAGTGATGCCAATGGGGATCATGCCGGCAATGACGCAAACTTCCTCCGATGAAATAGTTCGGTACGCACTCGTAACTCGCATGGCTATGAGCCTGACCATACTGTTCAGCTTTGTCCGGTTTCGCTAGGTTCCCAGCGCTGTGACCCTGGCTGGCCTTCGTATCTTAGAAGCGATGATGATACACTAGCCAGTAGATGCCGCTTAATACTTCTTGGTCCGTAGTTATTCGGCATGATTCGGGCTACCGCATTGATGGCCGTCACTGCCTTCCCACTGGTATAATCTACGTGGCTGTCGAAATTTAGCCGGTCGTCGATCATTACACCCAAATACTTCACCACGTGGTTCGAGAGTATGGCAAGCCCTCCGACGACGATTTGTGCTCGCTGTACCGCTTTGCAGTTACTGACCATTAGCACCTCCTTTTTGTAGTGGGCTATCTGCAACTTCATCCCCTGCATCCAGTTTTGAATTATGCCGATTGCTTCGGTCGCCAGCATTTCCACTTCTTCCATTGCACAGTGGGAAAAAATAAACCCAAATTCCCAAGTAAGAGAAGCCGCTAGGATCATAATATATTGCGGAGATTGCAACTATATGAACAGAATGAAGAAAACCATCAATTGAAGGGATATTGGGGCAAAGCGGACTATCTACAAGATCCTAAACACGCAAAGTCACTCCAAATTACTTCTATGTAGATATCTTGTGGGGTTTGTAATTTTCCAGCGAGAATAATTTGTGACGATTGCTGCTGTTCGGAAAGTAACAAGAAAAATACAAAAAAAGGAATGAATTTGGGCAAAACGGGCCAGACATGACATGTAATTATCTCTGTAAAATTTTTCAATATGATATGCGTAAACGATATGCACTTTCACTCAAAATTAATGGAGGAGATTGCAACTATATGAGCAGAATGGAGAAAAACCATCAATTTCGGGTGAATTGGGGCAAAACGGGCCACTTCCCGTGCTCTACACAACACGAAACCTGCACCAATCGATTTATTAGCCCATTTCCCTTCAGAAATGCATTTGGTTTGGTTCAAAAACCAGCGGATTCTCTTACTTGGGAATTTGGGTTCATTTTTTCTCACTGTGCATTGCTTCGCCTATCACTGACAATACCATGTCATCTGCAAAGCCAACGATTACTACGCCTTTGGGACTGAAGCTTGTCAGCACACCGTTGTACATCCCGTTCCAAAGTGTTGGGCTAAGGATGGAACCTTGCGGAGGTCTCATAGATCAGCACCCGGCTCTGAAAGTAACGCTTCAGAATTCTGCAAAGCTAATCAGAGAAGGCGTTCTTAACGTCGAGTGTTACAATACCGCAATATCTATCGCCTCACCGCTTCTGTTTGGACGCCTTTACGGCTGTCTCGACCACTGTCCGAATAGCCTATACCGTAGACCTCCTTTTCCGGAAACCGCATTGCATCCTCAATAACTCGTGCTCGCTTTTGGTAAATTTCGACGACCTTTTGAGGATGATCCTCTCCAAGAGTTTCCCTAAAGTATCCAACAGGCATAATGGCCTTTACGAAGTTGAATCCCCTGGAGACTTTCCTGGCTTTGGCAGCAATACGAATTTCTGTATTTTCCACCTGTCCAGGAAATGGCCTTCCTCTAGACATTTCTGTAGCACATTCCTGAACATTTCTGGCAATGCCTGAATCGCCTCTTTTAGAGCTTCGTAAGGGATTCCATCCGGTCCGGGTTCCTTGTTCACCTTAAGCCCTTTCACCACTGCCACGAGGTCCTCGCTTGCCCTCAATGTAACTTCTTGTTTCCTCACTGTAAGGTGTACGTGGCCTCGTCGTTGCACAGTGGTCGGAAAAGTCTTTTTTCAGGGCGAAATTAATAACTCCTAAGGGTTACGTTTCCGAATCATGGTGTCTTCTACAATGTTGTATCTGAACAAGTTGTCCATCTTGTGGTGATAATTTGGTAGTTCCAAACTTTACCCATTATAACAAGAATTTGATGATTTTTTGGCCTATTCTCGAAAAAAAAAACGCGAAAAGAAAAAACGCATTTTTTTAGCTAAAATTACTCATAACTTTTGAACCACAAGCAGTATTAAAAAACTTTGTTCATCAAAAACGTGCGTTATAATGGTTTATATATTTTGATTTAAGATCACTTAATCCTAAAATGATAAACAAAAAAGTTATAATGAAAAAACGCGTTTTTAATAGACACCCTGATATAAAGCAGAAAAAATAGCTCTATCATGGTCGAATGAAGAGATAGAAAAATGGTGTCTGAAACAAAGTTGCTTGAAATTATATTTCCTACAAACTTGCTGTTGACATTACCCTTCTATTGTGTTTCGTTCAAAGTTTGGAACTACCAAATTATCACCACAAGATGGACAACTTGTTCAGATACAACATTGTAGAAGACACCATGATTCGGAAACGTAACCCTTAGGAGTTATTAATTTCGCCCTGAAAAAAGGCTTTTCCGACCACTGTGCGTTGGTTCGTGCGTCAGGAAGAGTCCATCTACGATAGCCTTCAGTTTTACTGGACATAGCTCTCAAGCCATTGTTGGACCTTTGATCTTCGCCATAATAATACGATACGCGTCACCCCAGGGATTAACATCAGCGGCTTTGCACAGCTCCTTGTAACCAACAAAGAGCTCATTGTCGAAGACCTTCGTCTACCATTTAGCTCGCAACTTTGTGTCCTTCTTATTGCGACAGGATGGTCCTAACACACTCTCCAGTGTTGGTACATCTGGTGCCCAACTCCACAGCCCAAGCATTGAAGTCTCCTCCGATGACGACCGGTCTTCTTCCGATGACCAGTGGTCGAAGATCCCGATGGTTTAGCGATCACGAACCCTTTGCATGAACTAGCCACCACTTCCTGGATGCGGAATCTGCCCATCACTTGCATCGCAGTTATCTGGTAACCAGTTTCCGTAATCGGAAGGAACACGATACGGTTCCGCAATGATTGCCACATGAAATTTTGTGTCTGTTGTTGACTTCCACAACAGTTGCTGTGCGATGTCGCAATGATTTAGGTCTATTTGGGTTACCCCAGGAGAGAGAGAGAGAGAGAGAGAGAGAGATCCCACGGAGTCTTTCTTGATCTTAGTGGGGCAAATTTGTAGTCCCATATGTCCATAATGCATTTTCGTGGAATCAATTTACTGGTTCTGGAGATATAACCGGAATGAAAAACACAAATTCCAAGAACAAGGTCGTACTAATCAACAACCTCTAAACGTAGCGATACGTAGAAACCACTAAATGAAAAGTATTATATTTCTTACGAATCCTTATGCATTGTTTTGCAATCTGTTGACTCGGATTGCATATGTTAAAATCGAACCATTAAAATTCGATCGGGCTCTGTAAACAAAATTTGTACCAGCAATGACAACAGACTTTACCAATTATTCTTGTTGGTTCCGCAAACACCCTTAATGAATCCTTTCGCAAACATAATGACTTCCCTTGAAAAAACACAAACAGGACGAAAAATTGGAACAATTTCTCATCAAATGCTTCCACAGCAACTAACTTTCTTCTCCACACAGACCCGTCGTTTTTTTTTTTCTGCTGTAAAAGTTTCGGGTCTCGGTTGCTAAAATTCCCTCTTAGTTGTTTCTGTCCAACGATC
Organism: Aedes japonicus; assembly: GCA_034211315.2. NCBI lineage: Eukaryota > Metazoa > Arthropoda > Insecta > Diptera > Culicidae > Aedes > Aedes japonicus. The sequence continues at coordinate 5,200 of JASCZW010006464.1, read as the reverse complement.
CGAGACCAAATTCTGCAACCTGGACGACACGGCTGAGTTTATACGAAAAATGGTTCGTTTCGACCTCGCCAATGCGGACACAATTTTCTGTGGTTAATGTCACACACTCCTGCTCCTGGAACACTCGAGAAACAAAAACACACGCGACAAACTGAGTAAGCGAAATTAATTACCAACCCGTAGCAGATGGTACCTGTCATGGATATTTTCCACTTCTTACTGCGGTATCCTTTCGGATGCACGGTGGAATGGAAGAAGCTCAGAAGACTAAACAATTCCCAATGTTTCTATAATTCATTACGAAAATTCGATAATATTTTCTGGATTATGAAAACAAGATTGGTGTTATAATCTCAAAAATCGTATCTGTATTAAAATTGCATTGAAAAAAAGGAAGCAATCAGCCCTCCGTGCATCCCGGTTTCATGTTCATTCGGGTAATGTTGTAACAGTTGTGACACTTGTAAGAGTTTTCGATGATTTGTGTGTCATAGCAATAGTGTTTCTCTCCCCGCACCTGTTCGGAATGAAAGTGATCCGAAACTTCATAATTAATGCGGCCCAGAACCGCGGCCCGATTTCCCGGTGAGTAACAAATTGACTAATGTAACGTAAGTCCTTGAAAGACGCATTTTCAGCGGAGCTACTGAGGGATCAAAGTGAGAGTGAGGTATTTGCATGTCAAACGACGGAAATTTGCCCCCCTTTTTCTTCGAGGCCACTGTATCGACATAAGAGCAAATTTATTACTATGCGTCTTTCCCTTTCATCATCAAACGTCGGAGTTCAATATGCGTGAGTGCGTGTATGAAAAGGTCCCATAACATAACGAAGCCATTACCCGGGAATTTTCCCGGCTCGATCCCATGTCGATGCACTTGTGTTCTCGATGTTTTAATAAAATCAAATAGCTCCGATGAAAATAACATCAATATGGCATTTTCTGGGAATGAGCAATTTTCCTCATGCCTCCGGATGTGTGGAATGGCAGTCGAAAAGGTTGTACACTGTTGAATGTACTCGTCAGGGTGAATATACAGCTGTGACATGTACATTTTAAGAGGACTTATTTTTACATCCAAGAAGATAGCTCTATTTCGGAACTGTTTTGAAGATGAAGAAAACAGTTCTGCAGTTAAAATAAAGTTTTTTATTGTACTTCCTTTATAAAAATTACAACAGCCTTATTTCGTTTTGATTCCGGTTTTGTTGAATTTACGGGCTTTTCTTGGAGCATCATTTGTACACTCTGTTAATCGACTAAAGTGACCATTTCATTTCACCATCTCTTTATTTATGCAGCATCGCGAGTCACTTGCACAGTTTTTTTTTTCAGCCACTAAAAAAAAACTTCTATTCAAACGCTGTGAGCACGGAGAGTGAAAAACTGTGTTTCTGCGTGTTGCTTTGTCAATATATGCACTGAAAATTTATTTTCGTAAATAATATTTCACTTGTTTCTTACATACATAACACGTTTTGTACATAGAACAAATGTCTCGTATATTGTATGAAACATTCTTAATGGTTATCATATGCTATCATTAAACCTTTTGTGAATTTGGTGAAGATCAACAAATTGCTACTTCTTTTCAATCGTACTCATATATGTTGGTACTATTGCTTGAGTGGGCTGGAATAATTCGTTTATCCCAAAATAAAAATTATAGCACTATCGAGAGTTATAAGTTCATACTTATTAATCAAGTAAATTTTAACAATTCAAGCAAAACAATGCATTAGGTCCTAAATACATTGAGAGACTCTCTTTGTCGACTTTCTTTTTGGTTAATAGCTTGTCAATTAAACGATTTGCTGACGATTTCGACGTATTGGATCCGTAATCACACTTATTACTACCGTACTGTAAGTTCAAAATAGTTGAACATGTTCTTACATAGCCGTAGGAACGCAAAGAGAAAGTCGACAAAGAGAGTCTCTCAATGTACTTAGGACCTAATGCATTGTTTTGCTTGAATTCACCATGGCCAAGTGAGATCTTGCCAAGAATACAAGTTCGAACCTCATGTCAGAAACATTACTTAATATGCCGAACAACACCTCGCTTTTGTGCTTTTTTTTCAATTTCATACTGAGTCGATATAAAAGATCTGCCAGTCAATGCTGCATTCACCAGAGAGGCTTAAAGGCTTGCACCAGGTTCAGCTAGTCTATATAAATAAAAATGAGTTGGGGTTTCCTTTGTCACGATTTAACTCGCGAGCAGAAGGACCGATCGGCGTGAAATTTTGTATGCAGATATTTTTGGGGCCGGAAAATAATCTTATGATGGCTTGAGACCCCTCCCTTCACTGGAAAGGGGGCCTCCCATACAAATGAAACACAAATTTCTACACAACTTTGAAGGCAGTTTTTTGAAGGCAAAAAAGGTTTTTATGGTAGCTTGAGAACCCTCCCCGTCATAAAAGGGGGGGCTCCCATACAAATAAAACACAATATTCTGCATAACTCGGGAACTAATCAAGCAAACGGAACAAAATTTAGCATGTGGTGGTTTTTTAAGACAAAAAATGTTTCTATGTTGGTTTGAGACCCCTTTCCATCCTAAAGGGGGGGGGGGGGGGGGGGCTCCGATACAAATGAAATACACTATTCTGCATGACTCGAGAACTAATCAAGCAAATGGAACCATATTTAGTATGTGGTGGTTTTTGAAGACCAAAAATGGTTCTATGTTGATTTGAGACCCGTCCCCTTTCTGAAAGAGGGGGAACCTATTCAAATGAAACGCAAATCCTTGCATAACTCGAGAATCAATAAGAGAAATGGTACCATATATCGCATGTGGAAGTTTTTGAAGGAGGGAAATGTTTCTATGGTGATTTGAGACTCTTCCGTCATATAAGGAGGTTGGGAGGACGGGGGGAGGGGTGCTCTCAAACAAATGGAACCCAAATTTCTGCATAACTCGAGAAATAATCAAGCAAATGAAACCAAATTTGGAATGGACGAGTTTTTTAACGCTTGAAATGTTTTTATGGTGGTTCAAAGCCCCTCCTCCCTCTAAAAAGGGGGGCTCTCATACAAATGAAACAAATTTCAACCAAACATGAGAAGTATGCCTACTGCTTTGCAAATTTGTATTCAGTGGTTTTTGGGTCCGGGAAAGCATCTTATGATAGTTCGAGAGCCCTCCTCAAGTAACATTGCCAAAACCATCCAGCTTTATTAAGTTTTACTAAGGTTTTATGAAAGCCACTAGAAATCAATTCAGTTTTATTATAGCAGCAAGAGATGCCAATAGGTTTCAAATTTTAGTCAGGTTTATGAGAACCTACATACCTGCTTTACAACGATCTTAAAACCTTGACTTCTGAAATTCCTTTTACTCTTATCAAAGGTTTTATTTTGACTTTGTAAACTCATAAAATGCTGTTTTGAAATGCTGTTTTAGGACTCATTCATATTATCTTAATATGGTAAGTTGAAAAAGCATTTTAAAACTATTTTGCTTCCAGTAAATGCATTAAACAGCTAATTGGCATTGAGGAAAGCTAACAAGCAACGAGATTGTTTTATAGTAGCCATGACTAAGATAAATTGGCTATTTGGCAAAACTGTGATTTCTTGCAATCGCCATATTGAAATATATGATTAATTGAAATGTGGAAAGATAAATACACCAATTGAACTGTAGATCTGAGACAAATTTCGGTATTCGTTTAGATAACCTTATTGAAGTCCATCAATGGTCAGGAGTTTCATGATTAATTTACCGATTATATTTCTTTCAATTATGTTGTTGTTGTTGTAAGCTCACATAATTTCCGAAGCGCATTAATTTTCAGCTCTTGTCGTGCCAATATTCACCATAAAATCAAATGCGCATATGATTTGGAGCATGATACGCTATAAATAAAACTCAATTTGTTTTGTATATTTTGCTATCAAACATAATTTCGCGCAACACTTGAGCTTTTTTCTTAGCCATTATTTACTGTTGAATGAATCAGAAGAGCAGAGAATCGAACAAAGCAGAACAACAAAAACCAACCACGATATCGCCGTGAAGTTTGACAGCTGTGGCTATTTGGCCCTATGCTGGTTTTGATGGCGGCCCATAGGTTTTATGATGGTTCTCAAGTGGCCATAACAACTTTCACTAGAACATTTTCAAAATATTTTTGCTCTTAGAAAGGTTTTCTTAATTTGTTTTCACAACCGTCTATAGAGTGGGCCACATTTTACATAATTCGGCTTTAAAGATGCATAGAGGAGGTGTTGGTGGACGAAAAAGTTTTGAATGTAGTTTCATCAAAAAAGCCGGGAGGAGTGCTATACGGCTGGAATAGAACTCAAATTGTTACTTGGGTTCCGCTTCTAGAAAGGGTGGGATCCCATGCAAATCAAAAACAAATTCCTGCATAACTCGAGAACTAATCAAGCAAATGGAACCAACATTGGTATGGGTGAGTTTTTGAAGGCAAGAAATATTTTTGTGGTAATTTAAGACTTCTCCTCACTCTGAAAAGGGGGGCTACCATACAAACGAAACACAAATTTAAATCAAACATGAGAACTATCCCTACCGCTATGCAAATTTGTATGCAGGGGTTTTTGGGTCCGGGAAAGGATCTTATTATAGTTCGACACCCCTCCCGCCTTTAGAAAGGGGGGCTCCCATACAAATGAAACACAAATTTCTACATAACTTGAGAATTAATCAAACAAATGGAGCCAAAATTGGTATGCGGGGTTTTTTGAATGCAAGAAATGTTTCTATGGTGAATTCAAACACAAATTTCAACCAATCCTGATAATTATCCAGGTAACTAAGCTACAAACTGTGTATTGTCTGGGTAAGAAGAATGTTCTGATAGAAGTTTGGACTCCTTAAAAAACTCATTAAAAAATGCGTCAGTTCTATGTAATGTTCATTCATTTAGGTGCAGGCGTAGCAACGCTAGCACCGGGGTCAGCTAGTCTGAAATAAAAATAGACAGAGCTACCCATCTGAAGCCGATTGTTGAATTTAACAGCCCAACTCAGATTTCCCACCATCTCGTCAAAAATCACAAGGATCAATGAAATATTATGTTCTAAATTTAATTGAATAGGACCGAGTGAGACCGGTCATAGGTTTCAGAAATGGTATATTATATATATATATATATATATATATATATATATATATATATATATATATATATATATATATATATATATATATATATATATA